>VDFB02023551.1:0-56107 GCA_007258455.2 Sequoia sempervirens
ATATATTTAAGCATAGTATTCTCCCATATAACTCTACAATAATTACAATGGAATAAGAGATGAGACACATTTTCTTCATCTTTGTGACACAACATACATTTGTTAGGCAATTGAAAGCCTCTCTTTTTTAAATTATATTCAATAAGGATTTTGTTATGAGTAGAAACCCACCAAAATAAATTAATTTAGGAATAATATTATGGTTCTAAACCTTCTTCAAAAATAATATCTAATAGGGGGATCCAATATTAAATTTTAGATAAATATTTAATATGAAAGTTGACGTCCAATGGAAACAACTTTTTGTTGTGCACATTTTAATGTTATTTAAAATATATATTTGTCATCAGGGAAAATAATATATCCATGCACCTGGTTTCCAGAAATCTCATCTACAAATTGAAAGAAAAAAAAAATTACTATAAAAAGTTTGGTGTCTCGTGCAACTTCATTTTTCAGCATTTTATCAGCAACTAAATTATAGTGTTAGTTTATTAAGAACTAGTTCAAAATATTTATTTATTTTTTAAATGCAAACATAAAATATACTAAAAAGTACATATTTTAATAGTTTACATCATTTCAAAATTCAAAACATATATGCCACTTTTTAGTGATTAAAGTTTAAAAGTTGGATCAGCGTTGGCCATTTCCTTTATAAAGTGTGACACAACTTTGTGCTTTTACCCTCTTTCAATAATTCATTAACCCATTTATATAGAAGTGTTCTTTTATAAAAGTGCTACAGAAATTGTTGGAAACATTTCATAGGCTACCAAAATTTTGATGAGAGGATAAGGGATGGTGTTCCGACCACCTAACCTCCCAAAAAATCATATTCTTACCATCCAAAATCTTCCACTTTATCCCTTTTTGAATCAGACTCTTGGTTTTAATCACATTGTGCCAAATAAAAAAAAAATTAGAATGTTGATGTTAAATAATGAGTTAGTTGCTTCCATACTATTCAAATAGTTATCTCATTATGATACTCCACTCCTTGTCATTCAAGAAGCCTCAAACAGGTCTTAAAAAGTAATTCCTTGTTCATTTGGATATTTATGATACTTAACCCCCCATTCAAGATCTGGGAACACAAACTTTCTCCCAATTAACAAGGGATAGAGTCTTTTTTTCAACTCCTAACCAAAGAAATATATTCTAAATTTGTTTGGAATTTTAATCCATGTACTTAGGGACCTTGAATAAGTAAATAAATAGAGATGCCTTGATTAATTAGATTTTACTAGCTTGATTTGAGAGCTTTCCTTTCCAACCAATAAGTTTATTTTGGACTCTTTCAAAGATAAATTTTTAGACAGTTTGAGTTACTTTCTTCACAATTAAAGGGAGCCCAAGATAAATAGCTAAAAGTTGAGCATAATTACATCCCAATATATTTTTTATTTTCTATTGTAAGTCTACCTTAGTGTTGAAAAAATAACGCTGACTCTTTTCATAATTGATGCTTTGACCAAAGATAATGGCAAAATACTCCAAGAATTGTTTCCATTTTTTGGTTGACCAACAACATAGGCCACACCAAAAAGGATGGTGTCAACAACAAACTAATATATAATTGAATGTTTTAAGGTGGTAATAGCTTTAATCCCTTTAAGTTTTCTAACTCTTACCATATTCCAAATGTTTCTCCCTATGACTTCCACCATAATTATGAATAGGAAAAGAGATAATGGTTCACCTTGTCTAAGACCTCTATTGGAATTGAAGATCCCTCTAAGATTACCACTAACCAAAGCAGAGAATTTAGGAGTGTTGACACATTAACTAATCAAACTAACCACTATGTCTTGAAAACTAAAATTTTAAGGAATTAAGCAAAAAAATCCCAAAAAACCCTGTCATAGGTTTTAAAAATATCAATTTTTAGAATCATACCTTGTACATGGTTCCTTTTCATTAAGTAAACTAATTCACAAGTAGTAATAGCCACATCCAAAATTTATCTCCCTTGAACAAAGCCTTTTTGGATGTTACAGATCATCTTGACAAGTAAAGGTTAGATTCTATGAATAAGGATTTTGGAGAACACTTTATAGATGGTATTGTATAGGCTAATCAACCATAGTGATTGGATCAATCTTCTTGGGAATGAGCACTATGCAAATATTGTTATTTTAACAATTTCCCTATTTGAGAAAGTTTCAAGCAACACCAGTAACATCTCTTCCAATAATTGCCCTAAAATCTTGGAAGAACATAGGAGGAAACCCATTTGGTCATGGGGCCTTGTAAGCCCCATAAGAGAAAACAATTATTTTGAATTTTGTTGTAGTAACATGCTTGGTAATAAAGGAGTTGTCATCTTTTGAAATAATTGAGGGAATGTGGTCAAGAATTTGACAAACAAGAGGATTATTGGAGCATAAAGGGAACTTGGCTAGTTGGGATTAGAAGTAAGTAGCAACCAACTATCCCAAATGTTCATTAATGCTAACCTTAAAGCCCATTTTATCTTGAGGTCTAGTAATAATAATTCTCTTATTTTTTATACACTTTGATGTGAAAATTTAGGTATCCCTCTCCTTTAAACTTTGGTCTCCCTCTCCTTTAAACTTTGGTGGATCTAGCAGGAGATGCAGCAATAAGACACTACGACTATTGAAGTATGGGGGTTCTTTTAAATATTCAAGGTAAGTCCCCATAAATGGACTTTGTGTGATATGGGCTACTCCTACAAAAATAAGCCCCACATGAGGGATTTGATGACCATGTTGGACCTGAAAGTGAATGTTGGTTTGATATCTAGGTATCCATGGATAAGTTTGTTACATTTTTATTGGTTGAGATCCTAGTGGTGCAATATAATTTCACAATGGGAATCCCACTAGGTTGTAATAATTTTTTTATTATTAGGGAGGAGTAAATTCCTTCTTACTCACATTATGAAAATAAATATTCAAGTAATGGGATAATTAAGTTTCGCTTGGCTTTGCTCACCTCTAGTAGTAGTAAAGGATTAGCATATAGTTGCTTCCTCAGTGATCTAGGCCTTTCTTTAACTTTGTTTTGTAGAGGTTCTTTAACACCTCTAGCCTCAAGCTTCCTAACCCATTTGACCAAAGCAACAATAAGGTTTGTGGGAATTGTAGCCCCTGCTCTACATTCTACCACTTCACCACCTTGAGTTGGGTTATCTTATGACAATAATTGAGTGGCCTCATTAGTTCCTTATTGTATAATTTTTATAGCAACAATTGGTAGGCTACATGGAGGGCTTGTCAAGCCTCTTGTTATTTTTTTTTGTTGATCATCTCTTATCCATTTGGGTGATAGTGTCCTTGTAAATTTTGATAAGATGATCTTGATAGCGGATTTTTTATTGAATGATCTCTTTAAGTTCTTTGTCTTCATTTTGATTTGGTGAGAGTGGTAATATCAAATCCAAACTAAGTTATTAAAGATTAAAAAATTATATGGTTCTTTTCCTCTAACATCCAACTCAGTATCTTTGAAATCAATATGATTGGAGATCAATTCCATAAGGTTTGGTGGAGGATATTTATCAAATGTGGGGTTGAAAGACTCGTTAGAGAGTACTTGCCTTCGAGCCCTATTTAATTATGATACTTTGTGGGGGTGCCAAAAGTATCATAAAATAATTGAATGGATGCGAAGAGAGATAAATGAAGGAAAAAATAAACAAAACAAAAAATATGAACTAGCTCACCCATAAGGGTTTGAAGTTCATGTCAAGTTCACCCAAATATGTGATGGTTATAATTGACTCAAGAACCATGTGGATGAGATAAATATTATACAACACATGCACTATGTCCTTGCTAAGAGGCATCCACCAAGTCATTCCTACTCTTGTAGAAAGAGCAAGTCAAATGAGGGTTGGGCCAAAAGCTATTTAGGTTTGGTTATTATTTTTATGTTGATTTGATAAATTTGGTAAAATCACAATATATTAATGTTTATGTTTCCTATTTCATGGATGGTTTTCAATCATTCTCTAGCATTTGCAAGAGTGTTGCTTATAAGTTGCCCTTGAATATGGAATATTCATTTTATGTTGACTCTAATTCTACTTTTCTCTATTTCTTGTAAAATTTATGTGTTTATTAACTTATTCTTTAGTGGGAGTCTACTCAATAGATAAATTTTCCTTATTCCATTTAAAATTTGCTTCAATCTAGACTTATTTCATTTTAGGATGCATCAAGCATAACATCTGAGTGAGGCAACAAGAAAAATTGAAAGAAAGACAATATCATTTTTATTTGTTTTGAGTTTATTGGATCCCTCATGGAATTATTTGTCTTTTTTTTTCTTTTTTTTTGCTTAATTTTGTAGATTTTTTATGGTGAACCTAAATACACACAAAAATAAACTATTATACATTTTTGGTTGTTACTTGAAAAAATATTTTATCCATAATTTTTGAAATAAACTAAGATGAACTAATGCACTTTTAAGAGTTTTTTTTTGTGAGTGTTGGTATCTCTCATTTTTTAGCTTCAATTTGAAAAAAGAACAATTGAGGGGCCCTATGTTAGATCAAAGGATTACTAATAAAAGGCTTTTAAAAATGCAAGAAATACCTACAATATAATGAAGCTTCACATAATATATTTGGTGTTGTTAGCGGTAGTCATGTCCTTGAAGAGTCCAACTTTTCTTTGAACCCCCTATATAATATTTGTAACCTCTTCTCGATGAACATGGGGAGAGGGAAGCTTTAGATCTAGGAATTGGAGATTATTTAGAAAGTTTTGGAAGATTTAAAGGTTTAGACTGAAAGATAAATGGGTTTAGATGTCTTGTTTAAGAGCATATGAATGTTGTATGTAGAGGTTGCAATGCAAAATGACTTGGTTCTCTATAGTTGATTCATTATCCTTGTATTGGGATTAAGGGAATAGGGAATGCTGGATATTCGCAAGAACTTGGCATAATATATAGAAAATTAACCTCCTGCATGCAAGGGGATTATTTATAGGCTTGAAGCTTCTCAATTATGGGGAAGTGATTGGGAGAAGACTAGAGACCTGATGGATAGATGACTAAAGAGTTGATTAAGAGTAAAGAGAAGAGAATTAATTATGGGGATTGAGGCTTAATTAGGACTAGAAAAAACTCTTAATCACAAGAAAAAATAACAAATAAATGGTCAAAATTGAAGTAATTATGCATGTTCCAAAAATGACTGGGTCACCACCTTCGGGGATCTAGGTTGGCCCTTTTGCTAGGGCTCCTCACTTGGGTGACCTTACAACTTAAGACACATCATTGAGCGACTATATAATATCTCAAGAGGTCCTTCAGTGAAGGCTTGTAAAAGGCTTTTGATTTTGTGAAACTATATTATAACATAGTTCAAAGGCTAAATAAGATGGATAAGAGGCTAAGAGGGATAATGGAACTATCATCAATAACAAAAATGTTGAGGATATGTAATTAATTCTTTATGGGTTGTGATTTGAATTACTAATTATCATTGGACTACCATGTCAGCCCATACAATTTTGGGTACTTATAGAACTACAACAATTTTTGCTACAATGATAAAAATAAGGCTACAATACCCATAGAATAGAGAGACAAACTTCTTCAAGCAACTATATAAATGAAGAATTCCTACATACTCCATTATAAATGAGAGAAAATTAACATAAGGATGAAAACAAGTATATAACATCCATCTTGGTCTAAATGGATCCCTCTCACACACATGTAGCTTATAGCATTCCCATAACTACTTTCTACCTGAAGGAAAATTGTTACAAAAAACTTGCAATAGTCTTATATGATGGACTAAAATCAATAATAGAATGAGAATCCACCCACTTCCAAATGTACGTGAATCCCTCTTAAAACCTTCCTCTAGCCTTTTAGAACCCAAGTAGTAGACCAAGAAAAAGAGAAACTAAAGTTTTAAACACTTTGGAATGCAACAAGTCACTCTTTTGGACATTTTAATTAAAAGTGGCATTTTTGTCATTCATGCAACTACTGTTATATTTTGGTTACAAGTATGATATTTATTTTTCAACATAAAATTATTGTGCTACCTTTATGAGCTACCATCTATCATAATCACATTTATGTGGGTTCAATTATGTCCCATAGACTTTAGTATCAACTTCAACAACAACTATGACAATTCAACTTTCTTGAAGCCATAACTTAAATCTCATATGGACTCAAAATAAGATGCCATTTTAAACAATATATCTAACTTTCCTAGAGGAATATGAATATAAAAAAATATGTAACTCTTGGTTCAATATGACTACTATTTTTCCTTGCAAGAGAAGTACACTTAAGAAATGATCTAATAGTCCAAGTGTCCAAAAAGACTAAATATTTGGATTGATATGTAAGGACTTTAATGTGTAGTTGTGTGACTAGTCATGAGTATTATCTCATGATGCATTTAAAAACACACATTTTCCAATTGGCATGTCCTAACAATCATTAATCTTGCATAAACACAAAAAAATTGAAACAAAAATTTAGTGACATAATTAGGAAATTCAAATCCATAAATATCAAGTCAAAACCATGGGTAAAATTCATAAAAAAAGGGTCAATTCCATAAAAAAAAACAAAGCAAAAAATAAAAAAGAGAGTCAACCTACAAAAATACCTACCCTGGTTTCACAAAATTGATGAAAAATGTGACAAATTGAATTTGAGGCCTCACTTGTGGCTATTTGAGTGAGTACTCAATTGATGTAGCATTGAGAAATATTTCCTTAATGGTATGACATGTTTGCTCTCCTCTAGGATCTTTCTCAAAGGTGAATTTGAAAATGAACCACCCTTTTACTCCTTTCCCCTTCTATATAAAGTAAGGAAATATTCCCTTTTGGTGCATCTATTTTCCATATTGTACCCTAATTGATTAAACATGATATGATATGTTATTTTTCATATTGATATAATTTATTGGCCATGACATGATCATTTACATGCTTCCACAATATTTTTCATAGGCATTTATTGCAACAATTATTTTATGGGATATCACACTTGGACTATGTCACATCATTAAGGGTTTCATTTTTAAATGGAATACCAACAAAATTGATTGAAATTGGATTTCAAGGGGCATTTCATGATGATATAATTCATTGTTAGACACTTTAAATTATGCTATATACTTTTTTGAGTCACTTTTTATAGTTACATATTGTTTTACAATCTTCGGGTCATTTTTATAGGTTAAGATGATATAATAAAGTATAGATTTAAATGATATTACATAGTACATATTTAGATGACATTTAGCTATAGGGTACATATTCCATTATTATCGGGCTACAAAGTTTAGATTAAGATGATAAATTATAGGGTATACATTCAACTAAAATTTAGTTTTAGAGTTTCAAATATAGTGGTTATGTAGTTACAATTTACAAATTTAGATGATTTTCAAATTTAATGTGGTCTTTAGTTTTAACGTATCTTACAACCCATCTTCTGTATCCTTCTTGTTCCTCACCTACATGTTGTATTTTCTATAATATTAACTTTAGATGATCTTATCCATGTGTCTTCATGCTTACATATTATGCGTTGTATTATTATGTCTAAGCTTACATGCTTAAATTTACATAAATATTGAGTATGCTTACATATATTATCTAGCATTTTGGTTGTATAATTTGATCATGTTATCCTCACCATTAGGGGCAACATGGGGGCATCTCATCACATTTTTCTACTTGTGCTTACATGATTACGTTGTGACATTATCTTTCACTCATCACATGATGATATCCATGACATGGTTACATGATTCTCAAGCTTAATGATCATATCTTTTTACATATTAGTTTTCTTCTATCCTCTAATTTATTATATCCTTAGTATGCAACCAATAGGATGGGGTATATAATATTATTGATGATCTTTCACAACTCCTTTGTAGCCCTTCATTTGTATTGATTGTGTTGGCTTCTTTGTAACCCTAATTTCAATGATGCCTCCTTCACAACCCTAATTAATGATTGGATTTCACAACCCTACATTTTAGTGATGCAACTGTATATTTATATTGATGGCTTCCTCACATCCCTATGTTTTAGTGATGGCTCCTTCACAACCTTATATTTTGGTGATGGCTCCTTACAACTTTATATTTTAGTTGATGACTTCTTCACAATTTTACATTTTTTTTATAGCTTCCTTGCAAAACTACATTAAAGTTGATGACACATTTGAAGCCTTGTATTTTTGTTGGTTGATGGCTCCTTTGCATCTCTAAATTGCTCTTTTTGGGTTAAAGAAAATTGTGTGTGATCTTGCACTTTCCTTTTTTTTGGCATATTATTTGTTGTCATTGCTAAGTAGTCGTTTATAACTATTTCATATTTCTATCACATGTTACTCATAAATTTTATAATTACAAGTACAAAATAGAACTACCACTATAGGGATCAAGTGCAAATCTTCATTCATATTTATATCCTTTCTATAGGTGCCTGCTATTTCCTTTCATGTTAATTGTTTGTTTAATTTGACAGGCATGATTTATAATAACACTTATACAAGTTAAAGTGAAGGAAATTATGTAAGGATTAAAAGTGCATCCCTAACACTTACCCCATTTATTTTGGACTCACTTTAACTAGTTGTCTCTAGAGCAATGGTCTAGTATATAAATAGCACATTTCTATGTAAAAGTTGGCAATTGACTTGAGACTTAATTGATCTTAACTACACACATCCCAAGGATTTAGATTTGATCTACTTATTTATCATTCCCTGATCTAGATCAAAATTGTAGGTATAGTTTTGATCCTCAAATTCTAAAAAAAGAAATTTCATCCTAGGCCCAAGTCAACTCAATTCCAACTAGTTGTTGCCTATCGACTTAAATGCAAAAAATTCAAAATTGCATGCTTGGATGTTAAATACAATGACAACTTCTAATTCATTTAAAAAATGTAATAAAAAAAGAGAGATGACATCATAGAGCATCCACATTACAAAAGCACTTTACACCAATATTTACACTCATAAGGATAGACAATCATTATGCTTGATGTGTTTTCTAATTCATCAAAATTGTTAATCGATTGAAGGGATTGACTAAAGTTAAATTATGAGAAACTGGTGGCCTTCATCTTCTAAGACAAGAAGTTACATGGTGCTTATCAACACCATCATGTTCATATGTAAGAGGCAAACACATCTATAAAGATTTCATACAACACATTCAAAACCACATGAAAATGGTCAAACCTACATGAAAAGTTCCAGACCATAACTACGGAATCAAATTACTAGCTACAAGATTGACCCAATGAAAAAAGGTGAATTCCATAATCTATCATAATTCTTTTACTATAAATCTAATTGCTAAACACAAAAACAAATCCTAAAACATCATTGCAAAAAACATATTTTTCATCAAATCTTAAAATTAAATACGTCTATCCGATTTATTAATTTTAACACTAATTTACAAACAATTTATTAATTTTAACACTGATTTACAAACATATTTCAAATCTCAACTCATAATATCTAAAAATTAATTATCAAATGATTTTATATAAGGTTGTTTTATTTCCTTCCAATATTACACTTCCTAGATTGTAACTCTAATAGCTTTTATTCTGTTTTCACATTCCATGTTGAAAAATATATGTATCCACTTTATTTTATTCAGCTATAAGATTGAATCAATGAGAAAAACCACATGAAAATGGTCAAACCTACATGAAAAGTTTAAGACCTCAACTACGGAATCAAATTACTAGCACCAAGATTGACCCAATGAAAAAAGATGAATTCCATAATCTATCATAATTCATTTAATATAAATCTAATTGCTAAACACTAAAACATCATTGCAACAACATATTTTTCATCAAATCTTAAAATTAAATACATCTATCTGATTTATTAATTTTAACACTAATTTACAAACATATTTATATAATATTTCAAATCTTAACTCATAATATCTCAAAATTAATTATCAAACGATTTTATATAAGGTTGCTTTATTTCCTTCCAATATTACACTTCCTAGATTGCAACTCTAATAGCTTTAATTTTGATTTCACATTCCATGTTTGAAAAAAAATTGTATCCACTTTATTTTATTCAGCTCTTCTCCCTTACAATCTTTGAATATGGTGTCTCCTGTAATCCCTACTTTCTTTTGATAGCATAGAAGAATAATCAAAGTTGTTTCCATAAGAAGAGCCTCTAGAAGGAACTAGCAAGAAGAAAGAATCTGCTAATTCTCATGGTTTACGATGCATGTTGATTCTCATGGTGTTTCCTGGGTGGTTTTCGTTGTATAATGATGTGGATGCAGGATTTTCTAATCCATTGTGTTGGACTCTTATGAATAAGCAAAATGGAAATTTGGAAATAAAAATAATGGAGACCAAGAAAAATTGCACGCAGTGGATCGAAGGGTGGAAAGTCGTGAGAGGGATTAACAGATGTTTCGATATACTTAGGGATAGTTTGATGTACCATTTGAAGAATTTGGGGTTCCAATTTATGCACTAGCTAAACAAATGTAAGTGTTAAGTTTCAAAGGGTGCGGTCATGGCCACGACAAACACTAATAATGAATATGAGAATCTGGGTTTGGTGAACCACACTCAGCAACATGCACATGCAAATATGGTTTGTTGTGCAGCTCCTTCAACTTCTAGCAATAGCTCAATCAAGAAGCCAATGTCTCAGGTACGTATGCCACTTGGAAGTCAAGTTAAAGGATAACTAGATGGCGAGGGTATTCAAGTGAAAATATAGGGGTTCTTATAGCAGCATTTAGTGGTCTTTTATTTCTGTTTTCACATTAGTGAACCTAATTTGGGGTTTAAAGTGTTGCCCAACTCCAAAAGAGGGAACAATCTTCCATTTTTAAAACATTGATGCTTTTGGAAGATGCCCTTTCAATGTGGTATGGTTTCTTAATTCAGCAAATCAATATTTTGACATTCCACGTACATTTTTTATTTTCTCTTTGTTCATTTCTATGTGGACTCGTGCCACATTAGTATTGGGTCTCTATGTTAGCAATTGTGAGATATAGAAACACCATTACATTTTTCACCCTAGATGCAATCTAGTACCATAATAATGTCCTCTGTTTATATTGCTTTGCCCCCGAAACAATTGTAGAAGTTGAAAAAATACAACTTCATAGGAGCCCAACGATCTCTGCAACCTAAGAATACCTGTTACAAGGAGAAGCAAAGAGAAGCAACACAAAAAACAGTAAAAATGCTCAAAGATGTGGAGCTCTATATTTACCAATGTGTAAAAAAGAATAATACAAAAGAAAAGTTTCAACCACATATAGGTAAAAAACCTAAAATGGGAAACCCTAGGCTTGCACATTAATAATTAATAAAATAATTAATTATTATGCACCTAATGTTAGCTTAAGTGTAAAAGAGATAAAAGGGAACTTTAATTAATTAAACAAATATTGTTTAATTAATCAAGTAAATAACCAATTACTCTAACACCCCCCCTTAAGCTAGACTTAGGGAGAAGCTAAAACCTAGAAGCAGCTACTGAAAGCAAAAAAAAATGGGTCCCGGCAACAAGGCCAGATTAGGTACCCAAGTACAAGGAAATCTCTATGAAACAGAGAAAAAAAAGAAAACCCAGTGGGAAAAAAGATCCTCTCCAAAAAGAGATAGAAGAACATGTTGAAAGAAACATGAAGGAAAGCCTCATAAAGACCCCCAAGGACAACTTCCTTCACCCCAAGCATAGAGCGCAATTGAAGATAGTGCGGCGATGCAAAAGGATTTGTGAAGATGTCTGCAACCTGCTCGGTAGTGGGAATATACTCCAAGATGAGAGAACCATCCTGAATCAACTGTCTGATGAAATGCATATGAAGCTCAATGTGCTTCGTCCGCTGATGCTCCACTGGGTTGCGAGAAATGTGAATAGCACTCTGATTGTCACACCAAAGAATAGTGGGACTATCAGGAGGAAAACCAAACTCAATCATCAACTATCAAAGCAATAAAATCTCCTAACTAGCGAGCACAACAGCTCGATACTCAACCTCTGTAGATGATAATGCATGAGTAGTTTGCTTCTTGCAAGACCATGTGATAGGACCAGAGCCAAGACAGAAAACAAAGCCAGAAGTAGACTTCCAATCATTGACATCACCAGCCCAATCTGAGTCAGTGTAGCCAACAATGTGAGGATCCCCTGATGTGTAGTGAATACCATAAGAAATGGTGCCCTGAATGTACCTCAAAATATGTTTGGTAGCTTGCCAGTGACTCTCATGAGGATCATGGGAGAATCGAGAGACAAGGCCAACCGCAAAGGAAAGATCAGGACGAGTGTGAGTCAGGTACAACAAACTGCCAACCAACTACCTGTAAAGTGTAGAATCTACTGAAGGAGTGGGGCAAGTAGTAGTCAAAACAACCCCTGACTGAAAAGGTGTGGGGGCAAGCTTGCAATCAAGCATGCCAAAGCGCTGAAGCATATCAAGAGCATACTTCTGCTGGTAAATGGAGATCCCATCAGAAGACTGAATCACCTGAAGACCAAGAAAATAGTGCAGAAGACTGAGATCTGTCATCTCAAACTGATCCATCAAAGCTCGCTGAGCATGATGAATCATAGAGGATGAGCTACCTGTGATGAGGAGATCATCAACATATAGCACAAGAATCAGGATCTCACCCTCAAGATTCTAAATATAGACTGTGGGATCATAATGACAGCGTGTGAAACCAGTGGAGAGCAAAAAAGAGTCCATCTTCTCATACCAAGCCCGAGGGGCCTGTTTGAGACCATATAATGAACGCTGAAGTCTGCAAACCAAAGAAGTATCCTGCACAAATCCCTGAGGCTGCTCCATATAGATCTCCTCATGTAGGTCACCATGCAAGAACGCACTCTTCACATCCATCTGAAAAATGGGCCATCCCCTAGAAGCTGCAAGTGATAGTACAAAGCGAATAGAATTCATCTTGGCGACAGGGGAAAATGTCTCGGAGTAATCAATACCCTCAACCTATGAGAAACCCTTTGCAACAAGACGTGCTTTGTACTTATCAATAGAACCATCAGCAGCATACTTGGTGCGATACAACCATCTGCACCGAACGATCTTTCTGCCCTTAGGAAGAGGACAGAGATCCCAAGTACTATTCCTCATCAAAGAAGAATACTCCTCCATAGCACTATCCCACTCAGGGTCACCTGTTGCTTCTGAAAAACTTATGAGGATCCTCTGAAAGAGCATGACTCAAAAGACTAGAACCCGCAGTATGAGAATGGGTGTGATGAGTGTCTAAAGGATCACCTGCCATAGATCCTGCTGCCTCAATAGTAAGGCGAGCCCATTTGGGCATCTGAGGTGGAGAAAGTTGAGGTGGAGATGGGGGATCATCAGCATCAGAATCAGAATCATCCTCAACATAATCCTGAAGAGTTGCAGTGGGAGGAGTAGGTAGTGAAGTAGACACTGGAGACAGGGTATCCACTATGGGAAGGCGCTCATCAAACTGGACATCCCGTCGAAACAGGACCTCTCTGGAATCAGGATCAAACAATATGTACACCTTAACATCTTCACAGTAGCTGACAAAAATGAGGGGTCGACTCTTCCGCTCCATGGCTTTCCTCTGAGCATCGGGAATAAATTCCCATGCTTCACTACCAAATACTCGAAATGATGAAACATCAAGCTTGTCATGAGACCAAGCCTCCTCAGGAGTCATATGTCGAATCACCTTGTGAGGCATCCGATTCTAAATATAGTTGGCACAATTAACTACCTCAGCCCAAAAAGATAGATCCATGGCCCTGGACTGAATCATACAATTCGCGATCTCCCGTAAAGTCATGTTCTTTCTCTCAGCGACACCATTCTGCTGAGGGGTGTAGGGAATAGTAAATTGATGCTGCAAACCATGCTCAGTGCAAAAATCTCTGAAACCCTGATTCACATACTCCCCCCCATTATCTGTACGTATCCGCCGAATAGAAAGGTCAGACTACTTCTCTACAAATGTCTTGAAGATTCGAAAGGAATCAAAGACATCAGACTTGTACTTAAGAAAGTACACCCATGTGCGTTTGGAGAAGTCATCAATGAATGTGAGTACATACTTGGCCCCAAAAAAAGGAGTGGGAAATGACATGAGGTCACTATGAATCAACTCCAAGGGTGTCAAAGCACGAGTGGCTCTTCCCTTTAGAAAGGGATCCCTGTGATGCTTGCCAAGCACACAACCATGACAAACACCATCTGTGCAGGAAATCTGTGGAAGACCAAGAACAAGTGTTTGTGTACTCATCTGCTGAATATATCTGTAATTGACATGGCCCAAACGCTCATGCCAAAGCTTACTCATTGAATCTGCATGAGCTATAAGAGATGAACTTGTACCCTCATAAGGCTCAAATTCATCAAATCTGTAAAGACGAGATGCAGTATCAACATACCCAGTAGCCACAACCAAATCAGAGTCATGGAGGTTCCAAATAACCACATCATGTGGTGAGAACTCAACTGTCTTACCAGAGCCAGAATGGAAAATCTGATAAATGGACAGGAGGTTCGTCGAGATTTCAGGAACAACCAGAACATCCTGTAGAGTACCCCCATCCAAAGAGACAGAACCTTAACCCAAGACTGAAAGTTGTGTAGAGTCACCCACTGCAATTTGTGAAGTACCACAAGAGGCAAGAGAAGTGACCAACTACTGAGTGTGATTCATATGGTGAGAAGCACCAGAATCTAAAATCCAAGTGGACCCATAGGTCAATGCTCGAGCAGTGAGAGCATGGCCTTTCCCTGTGGAAGGAGAAGACGACTGAGGTGAGGAGATGTGATGTTGTTGCATGGCTTCCTCTAAAGCCTCTAATTGTTTCCAACACCTGGAAACTGGATGTCCTTCCTTGCCACAGAAGTTGCAAGTGTCTCCTGATTTCATCTTAATCTTCAAGGAAGACTCACCAGAGTTCAAAGATTTCCCCTATTTCAGATTAAGAGGTGGTTTGGAATCAGAGTTAGGAGGTGGTTTGGAGGAATGCTCACTGCCTGCAGAATATTTCTTGGGCTTCGGTTTCTGCTTATGTTTCTCCTTAGATGACTAAGCAACCAATGCTTTGTTCTTTGATCCTGAGAGCATATCTATCTGAGAAAGGTGTGACTGCTCACGAGAAAAAAACTCACAAAACACATCAAAGGTAGGCATGGTAAAACTGAGAAAGAGGAAGCAATGCATAAGCAAAAAATATTTAAAACAAATTCTCATGTACCTGAAGAAAATTCTGAGAAAAAAGATCACAGATCTGAATAGAGCATGATGAGAGCTTTGGAACGCCTATTCGTTTTTGAAAAACGGAGTCCGTTTGCACCTTCTATGGCCCCAGAAGTGCAAAAAAAAGACCCCACTTTGACTGGAAAAAAATACAGTCAAACAGCAAATTTGGAAAAAATTACCAATACCATGGCGTCCGGCACAGAAACAGCTTTTCAGCAACTATTTTCGTTCGAAAATCCGAGCTAAAACGCCTGAGATATGTCTGATTTTGTGAAAGTAGCTTAAAATGCCCTATCATACCCCCTTTAGCTCCCTAGAGCTAAAAAATAGCCCCTGGTTGCCCGAGTGGACCAGGGGGCTGGAGCTTGGGCTAAGCCCTCGGTCACCCATGTGATCACCCGCGGGGGCTGGGAGGTTGGTGGGGCTGAGCGTCGGGCGCTCGGTCCTCCACAGGACCACCGGTGGGCAGTTAAGCTCGCAGAGGCTGGAGGGAGCGGCGGCGATGGGGTTCGCTGGCAGCGAAAGTGGGCGGAGCAGCCAGGGGAACAGTGCTAGGGTGGCCATTGGGCGGTGCCCGTTTTTAAAACGAACAGCGCAGAAATAAAAACCAAAAACCTTTGGTTTTTTAATTTTTTTGCGTTTTCACCTCGAAAAATGTGCCCTGGGGCCGTACGGCTCCTGGATAAAAAAATTTGCCTCCCCAGTCGACAGTGGCCAAATCTGACAAACCTTATATGAAAATAGGGGTTTTGGGCCTTTTGGACTCAACCGTGATGTCGGTTTTTTCCCAAAGTGCACCAAAAATAAACTCCCCCCAGATCCACAACAAAAAACTTCTAAAACCCCAGATCTGCTTCCAATGCAAAAATTCTCAAAACAAGAACAGGTAGCTGCATCCAATGCTCCGATACCATGTAGAAGTTGAAAAAATACTTCATAGGAGCCCAATGATCTCTACAAGCTAAGAATACCTGTTACAGGGAGAAGCAAAGAGAAGCAACACAGAAAACAGTAAAAATGCTCAAATATGTGGAGCTCTATATTTACCAATATGTAAAAAAGAATAATACAAAAAAAAGTTTCAACCACATATAGGTAAAAAACCTAAAATGGAAAACCCTAGGCTTGCACATTAATAATTAATAAAATAATTAATTATTATGCACCTAATGTTAGCTTAAGTGTAAAAGAGATAAAAGGGAACTTTAATTAATTAAACAAATATTGTTTAATTAATCAAGTAAATAACCAATTACTCTAACAACAATTAGAGTGATTTGCGGGCAGCCAATAAGGCAAGTTTTAAAATATATCTCCTTGCACTTTGTTTGCCTAGTGTGTTTGTTGCATGGTTACCAGGAGACAAGGGGATATGGGTATTGTTTGGGGGTTGGGACACCAATCCAATTATGATACACAAATAAATGAATAGGGACACGATTATATTTTATATAATTAAAGTCACCAGCAAATGTCGGTATGGGATGCAGTCCATCTTCCGATAATGGAGTTTTCTGGTAACTAAATCATTTTCTTTTTATGGGACTTGAACCTTTTAGGAAAGATCAATTCTTTCCCTTTTGAAAATTTCATGGTTAAGATGTTAATGTTGGGGTCTAACATATACAAGAGCTTGTCTATAAGAATTTATTCCAAGTATGTCATATTCATAGCTTCATTGCCAAAGTCAACCATAAGAAAATGAACACTATGTAGTCAATCCAACTGCATCTATTAAAAGAAATCGACCACGATTCTTATATTTGTGGCAACAATGGTTTGAGATGCCATCAATCGTGCACAAAGTATTTTCTATGGAAAAGCCTCAAAGGAAAGGCTCCATTTGATGTTGGTTAGTGGAAAATCATGTACTCCATCATCTATGTAGTTTAATTGCCCCTATTTCAACACCATGGATGTTGTAATGATAATCTCCATATTAATTCTGACAATTCAAATTTTTAGACCTTTATAGTTCTATATAAGTTGCAATATATAGTTGACCTGCAAAGCACTAAGATCTGTGTCATCTAAAATCATAGTTGGAAAACTCAGGGAGTCTCGCCACTTTTTTACCTTGCCAAGTTACTCACGAGTTAACTCACATGTCAAACTCATTGAGTTTCTAGTGAGTACTTTGCAAAAAATTGGTGAGTTTAAAAAACAAAACTCATCAAACTCATTAAAAATGCAAAACATGAAGAAAGAAAGAAAGAAAAAAAGTAAAAAAAGGTCACGATTTTTCCCTATAAATGCATGAACACCCCTCACACTTCCTCACATAGCACTTGGCGAGCAAATATTTTTCATAAAATTGTGTCAAATTCCTAATTTCTCCTTTAAGTGATAAAATTGTGAAAATGGTGTGCGACATGAAATTTTGTGTGGTTTTCAAAGGCCTTAATTTGGGGTTGGCAGAATGCACCAGGGGCGCTTCCCTCGGACCCCATTAGGGGTGCTACCTCTCGACCTCGTAGGGGGCATTGTCCCCAGACCTCCAAGAGGGGTGTTGCCCCTTGACCTTGTTGGTGGCATTGCCCCCAAATCCCCATGAGGGGCATTGCCCCTCGTCCCCACTAAGGGTGTTGCCCCTAGATCCCCATGAGGGGCGCTACCCTTCAACCCCATTGGGATCTCTACTCCTAGACCTCCACTAGTTATTAGGATCTCTTCTCATATAAAAAAATTGACTACAATGATGGGATTTGGGAGTGGAAACTAGAATCAACAACTTAGAAAATTATCTTTATTGTTATCATAATTTCATTGATCAATGATGAAGTATCATACTATCGATATCAAAGATTCAAATGCCATTATTAGCCAATAGGCTATATATGGTGTGAGGTTTCGGCCTGAAACCTCTCACGCCATCAAACAACTGGTGGGTTGGCCGTCAAACAACTAGTGGTGGGTTATCATTAAGCTGGGAATGGTGGGTTGTCGTTAAATAGGGAATGGTTTATTGTTTTTGGTCGCCATCAAATTAAATCATTAATGTCACTGAATGTGCAGAAATAAATTTTGTACAAATGTAGAGATCAAATCAGATTGCTTTGATCAAATCGGATTGTATTTTGTAAAATCTGATTCTATTTAAATTCAATAAATTATATTTGATTCGGAATTAGATTGTTGTTTAGAGGATGTATAGGGTCACATTCTGAACCAAGAAAATGGAAGTAGAGGCTCAAATTAGATTGCTTGCAATCAGAATGACAAGGAATTGGGGAAATTGCTGGGCCGAGTGACTATTGCCCATGGCGGTGTTCTTCCCAACATTCACCAGGGTCTCCTCCCCTAGAAATTTGTCGCTGCTTCAAACAAAGAGCCTAGGTCTCCCAAAAAATAAATAAGCTTTTATTTCAGCTTCGCAGCTTTACGTGCTTCCATAATCGGTGTTTTGAAATACCACAGTTGTAAATAACTTGATATCCCTTCTTGATTCTATACCATCGTATGTTTTCCCTTTATCTCTTGTTGCGTGTATTACCGATTATTGGTATTTTGTTTGATTGAATTTAAACTGCGTAACCATAGATGGATGCCTGATCTTTTAACCATAAAATATTTTTCAAGATAAATTTCTTGCACCTTGGAAATCTATGAACTGATAAACAGGTGCTTTTTATTTGTAAGTTTGTAGGTTATTGTTTCCAGATTTTGATTGCTTAAGTTAGTAAAAAACCTTTTCCGGTGGTGAAAGCTCTATAACAAATATCATTGTCTGTCTATGTTAACCGTAACATGTTTTTTAATTATCTAATGTTGAAGGTCGTCATCTGGATTTGTATAGTGTCTGTAGTAAAAGCCCTGAAGAATATCTTCTACAGTTTTTGTATGTCTAATTTTTGTTGGTTCCAGATGAAATTTTAAAATTTGTACTCGTTCTCTATTTGTCTTTCATTTATTAGGGTTTTGTTCCCGTGGCAGTGTTTGATATGTATTTTTTTAATAAATGTCAAAATTATATGATGCTATTTTAACCAAGCTATTTTTGCATGATGCCACATTTGGTGAGGCATTTTTCCAAACAACTTACGTGCCTTGGCTGGAGGTTAACATATCTTGAGGTATTTTGTCAAGCAGTTTTCTTGCCTTGTTTGTGCCTCCATGTTTTGCATATATGTTAGCCAAGGCAGCTGTAATAACATTTGACAAAAATCTACTATCAATTATGCTATGATGGGCGTCCATACCCTATTTTAAAGTTCCCAGTTTGGCACAAACAGGGAAGAAGCTAGCAAAGGTTAATAAATTTGGCTTTACTTGTAACAGTTAAATTTTTTTTAAAGTTTTGAAGGCCTTTTCAGTATATCCATTTTGTGTACACTGTGCAGTCAATTTGAAGTCCATGAGACCACATTTCTTCAAGGCATTTTATGAAGTAGTTCATGTGCCTCATTTATGCTTATATATTTTGCATACATGTCATGGATTTGAAGTTTTTTAATCGTTAAAGTGAGATTTATTTTCTGATCTCAATTCTACATCTGGTCAAAAGAACCAAGAGTTGTTATATGCCTGAGTAGGGAATTTTGTAGATAAATGATTCATATGATCAAACTGTTTATTGGTCATCAATTCTACATCTGGTCGAAAGAACCAAGAGTTGTTATATGCCTGAGTAGGGAATTTTGTAGATAAATGATTCATATGATCAAACTGTTTATTGGTCAAGTTGTATTTGATTAAAACAATGTTTGGGATAGTTTATATTCTTGTTAATAATTAACTCTGCTATTTACGACAGTGACTACTTACTTCCTACAAATATTAGCTTATTTTTTAATCTCAATTCTACATCTAATTGAAAGAACGAAGAGCCTAAGTCGAAATTGTAATGGATATGAATTATCATGAAATTCACATTAATTTAGGTGCATGATAATTTTGTGAATGTGGCTAATTTTATTATATAAATTTGTGGTAGAGATCATAGGCATTGACATAATATGTGTTAAGCAATAAATTGTGTCTTGTTTTTTTACTCTTTCTTTTTGAATCTTTTTTTTATTGTTCTAATACAATGTTGTAATATTTTATTTGAATTCGTTTGCACATACGTTGACCTATCTTTGAACCCATGACTTTAAGCATCATTATCTTCACAATAGTCACCCTCTTGGAGTAGACCACAAGTGTGAATCTGACCTTGAACTAGATTGTGTTGTGCTCCTACCCACTATTTCAAATTTCAAATTCTCTAGTGCTCCAAGGTTGACACTTTTATATATTGTCCATTGTTGATTTATGTGCCAAAACATCTCAAAGTGGCTATTTAAGATGTCATATTTAAGGATAGTCCTAGACCATTAATTATTAGCAGATAATATTATTGAATCATTTGAGATTCTTATTGCATATCAAAGCATTTTAGAGCTCTTGCCTAATTAGTGCATAATTGTTTGGTATGCTTTTGCATTTATAAAAGGGGTTGACCTTGTAAGTGCCCAAAAACATAAGGGCCAACATGGTAAGTCAAATGATGACACAAATTCTCAAAAGATAACATGACATTTAAAAAAAAATGTGACAACTGGTTCGTGTCTCCAAGTCAAAAATTTGCTTGTCAAAACTCTCAATACTTGACTTTAGATGTCTTTAGTAATTCTCCTCTATCTATTGGTGTTTTCCTATAATTTTGTGTCTTAAAACTTGTGTTTTCCCCACCTCGATGAATTTACCATGACAATTTCATTTTTTTTCATTCTAAAAATAGTTTTTCCACCTTTATAGTGATTTTTTTGTTGTTTATTTGTTCATTCAATGTATGGGAAGTCTTAATAGCACCATTGTTAAGAAAAAGCATTAATATGGAGGCATTGGGTATTTCTGCCCTTTTTCTCCCTAATTATATATTATTTTCTTTTTATTAAAGCCACATTGGTCAGAAAGTTGTTTCTAATGTCTTTTGTTCTGCTCTCCTACAGGTCAAGATTCATCACCGAGAGTCCCAGATAGTGGTGGCTAAGAAGAGGGAAACATGGTGTTCTTATATTTTTCTATCGGCGTAACCCTTGCACCCCTTTTGGTGCAAGTGCTAGTTATTATAAAATACAACACAACCTTCAACTTTGCATAAGAAAGGTAGACAACAAATAAGAGGAGGTCATTGATTTGGTCAAACCAGAGCCGCAAACATAGACTTCAATGTTGAGCAAGGAGCTACAAGGATTAGAACCTCCCCCCAATTTCTCACTAGACTAGGGAAAAGAAAGATGTAAAATTTGTAATATGCAATTTATGGATTGGTGATGATTTTCAAAGGAAATCATCTTAAATTCATAACAGTTGTCAGCTAACTATTGTATCAAAATTCCACATCGTTATGCGATTTTGTACTCAATTTGTATTCAAATGAATCAAATTTAATAGAAAACACTTTTGTACTCATTTATGGAGTCATTGGATACATTTTATCATTAAATTTTGTAAAAAAAAATGTTTTTAAAGAAATTTAAGCAATTTTTTAAGTTGTCGGGTCGCAAAATTTGGGTCTTCCGAGTGTTTTTGAGTCCAAGTCTCCCAACTATGATAATAATAAATTAAAATATAAAATCAAAGGTCAAGGGGCATGTAAATAAACATGACTATTGAAGGAAATAGATATATGTGACACCAAACAAGGAGTAGGCACCATAAGAAGAATACATCTTTTATCATATAATTATTACTCCTTTGGAGCATGGAACTGCAGTTCATTTAACCTAAGGATGAAACCCCTCATGGCAGAAATTAAAGGACAAATGACCTTTAATTTTTCTTGTTGAGTTTGTGGGCGAAAACCCTTGACTCAAGCAGATTAAGAAATTATTTACAAAGGCATTAAACTGATGTAGATTTCTTAGTATCCAAAGCAATTTAATAAATTTGATTTTGACAGTAATTATTAAATCGAGAATTCTTATTAATAATCAATTGTGCAAGTATATATTCTATGTGCTACGGCTTGAAACTAAAGGAATTAAAAAGGGGACATTACATTGCACTTCTTACCATTTAACAATAACTTATTCTCCCCCAAAATATTAAAAAAAAATCAAGATGGAATAAATGCTCCTCAGATATCTTGCTGAAAACCATTATATCATCTAGACGAACAATAACACAAGAGTCAATTAATTGTTTCAATACCTCATTCATGAGATGCATAAAGGTAGCTAGTGCATTGCATAAACCAAAGGGTAAACCAACCACTTGAATAGTACTTGATCTGTTTTGAACCATTGGGCCATCGAGCTTCCTTTGATTTGTATACCTATCGGACTTTAGAACGTGGCCATGTCCACCTCCAATATCTTTTCAAAGCACTGCTTCATCAAGCCATTATGCCTTTGTTGAACTACCTCGAAACTCTGACGGTAATGTCATTGGAGGAAACGCAGACCTTCGATGTATCGACAATTAAAGGAAAAGTATGAATGGACAAGAAACCGTGAAAGTTTTAAAGATTGACAAAACAATACTTGGCTAAGAATACACTTCGGACTTCAGGGATCGAGGATACTTCAAGGAGGCATGAGTGTAAAGGAAACCCCAATAGTCCAAAAGGTCGACAAATACAAGACTTAGCGACTTTTACAAGGCTTGGGCGGGGTTTCGAAAGCTATAGGATGTCATGTCCCAAACATTTCGAACTAAATTCGGAGGGAAAACAAGTAAAAAGTGTTTGTAAACACTACTTTGATAAATAATAATAAAATTTAAATTATTAATAAAATAACATTTAAATTTGATTACTAATATAACCGACCCTTTGTAGTTGGCAAAATAGTATAATATTTGAATTTTCTCGTGTGGCCAGCCCTTTTTGGTTAGCAATGTATTTATGTGGGATCTCTTTGCTTGAAATGATCATTGAGGATTAGGAATAATAAAGGGAAATTTAGTAGAGACGATCATCTCTGCTCAATCAAACCCTAGGTAGGACAAAAACCTTGCCTGGAGCTTATTATTTTGGTCTTCCAAACATTGCAACTCTGACTTATCTTCCATTCACAAATTGAACCTGGTGTTGGGAAACACATGACCAAAATCCATTGTCTAGTTTTGGCAATTGAAGGCTACAAGAATTAGGCGAAAACCATGATCACATCATCCAAGGTCGAGCCTCAGGCTTTGGCCACGATCCTCCTACAATGCCTTAATAGCTTCACACTCTCCGACATGCATAGGAACACCTCCCAGCTAACATCCAGTAATCACAATCATTCTCATGATCTTGCAGTACACCATCGACATGATACTCTCCTTAGTGTTGCACCCACTTCTGGTGATCAAGCTTTTCCTTGTGCGAGTTACCTAAGGTGAACATCAGTGTACTAGCATCATCGCACAGATCTGCAAAACCGGACTGCAACTTCATTCAAGTCATTTTTACATTGTTAATCTGGTTTGTCATTTCAATCAAAATCATTGTTCCAGATCAGTTGTATCCCTTGTCTTAAAATCAGAATAATCATAAGGTGTTTGTTCCAATTCAAGTAAAATCATTGTTCCAAATCAGTTGTATCCCCTGTCTTAAAATCAAAATAATCATAAGGTGTTTGTTCCAATTCAAGTTGGTGTTGTTAATTGAATTTCTTAGAGGTATAAACTAGTTTCTGTTTGTATCAATTTCAATTCTAAGCAGAGTTTCATTCCAAAATTTCAATTTATTTGTTACATTGGTAAATGCATCTTAGTTTGAATGTTAGAATTATGATAATTGTTGTTGTTTGTAAGTAAGCACTCTTCATTACTCTATGAGATTTGTGTTTGGAACTTTACGGTGGTATCAAAGCCTCAGACCCTGCCAGCCTAAAGGTATTTTATGCAAGCAAGCCAAAGAGATCATCGAGCAATTGAAAGGGAAAGAAGGAAGGCAATAGCTGAGTCTTTTGGAATAAGAGGCAGAGGTAAGAAGATGGCAGATAGGGATAAGCAGTGGGAGACCTTCCTAAGGAAAATGGCTCAGATGCTGGAGCAAATGGCCAAACAACAAGAACAAACATCCCAAACGATGAACATGATGATGCAGACCATGAAAACCATGACCAACACCTTCAATCAGCATCAAATAATGGCCCATAAGGCAGCCATTCCAATCAACAGGGATCTAAAACTCAGAGCATTAGGGTCACCTGCCCCACACAACCCTCCTTTATGCCCAAGAATGGACCTAACAATGGAGGAGAAGAGTAGAGACTTGTTGAAGGTGATGTCAATGCAAGTGTAGATGCCTATGCACAGATTGATCTTGATGTGAGAAGACAAATCCCATTCATTCAGTTCCACAATGCAAGGAATGGATCAAAAGGACGACAACCAGCATTTTATTCCAATAGAGATCTGCAACAGAGGGTGAGTAAATTGACTCTCCCAGCTTTTGATGGCTCGGGAAAGGTGACAGCACGAGCATGGGTACTAAAGCTAGATACATACTTCTCACTCAACCCCATGCCCGAAGATGAAGCAATCAAGTTTTCCATTTTGCATTTGAAGGGGATAGCACATGAGTGGTGGCATCATGGAGTTGTGACACAAGGGTTTAACCTTGTCACCGCATATGTTGACTTCACACAAAAGCTCATAGAGAGGTTTGATCGAAGGGATCCAAAAACATACTTCAAAGAATTAACACGTCTAAGGGAACAAGGGACCATGGATGATTATGTGGTAGAATTTCATAGGCTTGTTATGGTTCTAGATGTGTCAAATAAAAGGCTCATATTCTTGAGGGTCTATCAAAATCCTTCCATGGATTGGTGAGGGCTTTAGAGCCAACATCTTTGGAAGAAGCTATTCGTAGAGCCATAAACCTTGAAGACTCCACCACGAAGAATAAATCGATGATCAAGGGCACTCCAATGGGGCAGCAAAAGAAACCATTCCAAAAGGCTACTCATCCTCCCAAGATCCTTCCTTCAAGGCCTAGCAAGATGAACTAATCTAAGAATGAACTCTGTCGAAAGGGCCTATGCTTCCATTACAAGGAGCCTTGGAATAGAAGCCACAAATGTTTGGGAAAGGGCCAAATCCACCACATTGAGGTAGTTTCTGATGATGAAGTAGAAATTGAAGGTGAGATAGAAAAAGCTACTAATGAGGATGAGCCAGAGATAACCATGGAAAGAGAACATATGGGAGGCACTCTTGCAGTACTTTCAAGGGCACCCCAATACCATTCTCTCCATGTTTGAGGGGTTCTTCAAGGACAAAGAGTGACGGTATTGATAGATAGTGGAACCACTCAAAACTTCATTGACAAGAGGATCGTAGCCAAGATGGGGTTGAAGGCAAAAGACTTTGAGGGGTTTGATGTTTCAGTTGCAAGTGGCAATTAGAAATATGGGCAGAGTAAGAGAAGCTGAAAAACCTTAAACACAAGATAATAAGACGCTTCTTCATTAATTTTTCATTCAAACACTTTACATGTTTATAGGATTCCTAAATCCTATTTTTTAGGAAACAACCTCTATAATTATTTAAGTTGTTTTAACAACTCAAACACACACGTACAACCTATTAAACAAACTACAACAAACATAATAAATAATAATCATGTCTCCTAACAATAATATTAAGTTGTTTTGTTAACAACTTAATATTATGACACAATAATAACACCCCCCTAATTATTTTGTGTTGCATATTACACCCTATGTGAACACTATTTCCAACACCCCCCCTTAGTGTGAACATGTGGTGAGAGTACATCACAATACTTGATGACCACACATAGTAGCTCACCAAAAGATATGAGTAGGGACATACACATCTACTCGTGTCAAGCAATAGTCGAACTAGCCTCACCACGCTTGTTGCTTTCATCCAAGGATAGGGACAAACACATCTATCCATGGATCCAAGGATAGGGACTAACACATCTATCCAAGGCCTTACATCAAGTCATGAATAGGGACAAACACATCTGCTCACAACAATTATGATTGGGGACAAACACATCCAATCATAATCACCAACTCATGTGACTGGGGACAAACACATCCAGCCATCTTCTGAATGGGGACAAACACATCCATTCACAAACTAACAAGAAATGTGATTGGGGCATACACATCCAATCACAAATACAAAGCTTGAGAACCAAGCCTTTGTTGTCGTGAATGCAGCCATCATTGGAGATCATTGCCACTATGATCACAAATGATATGAGACGGTTGTCGCTGCCACCTGGAAACCAATCTTGGCTTTAGTCATTTTGGCACAAGTTTTTGTCACTAATGTAGTTTCACAACCCTGTCGCTAGTGACTGACGAGAGGTCGCTAAATGTCATCTAGCCTTCGATGCCTCCATCCTCTAGTTGATTTGCTACTTGGTAAATTTCACTTTGAGACTCAAGACTAGAATGCCCCCCCCCCCCCCACATAAAGTGGATGTCGCGTACAAGCGAAAAAGCATCCATTTACAATTGAAATAATTTTTTTTTTCAACATTTTTATGACATGACTATTAATGACTTTTGAAAGTGAACCCTATTCTAAACAAAATGATACAGCTAAACTTTGACTTATAGATGTAGCTTATTTAGACTCAAACATATCTAACAAAATTACACACAATAAATCTAAAAAAATACTACACCTATCCGGTAAAAATAAACGATCAAAGCAATCGATGAAGAACCTGTATGTGCCAAGAAATGGCCCTATCTGCAACAGATGGAGCAACCAATGGATGATGTGAATACCGCAAAAGAGTGGTTGCGGACCCCAATAAGGAAACCGATCTCAGAGGCCAGTGCATATACAACCCCACAGATCAGGAGGAAGTCGCATGTGAAGTCGCGCTTGAGGGTGGAGCTTCGTTCTCTGCCAAACACGCACTAGTCAATAAAAGAAAGGTCCACTAAAGAAATACATAGTCAGCCACAGAGAGTGAGAACTCTTCTATAACAAAATGTCTGATTATCAAACTTCGATTAACAGTACTACACTTTTGAAGTGCTCGATCCGATGCAATGGTCGGTGGAAACAACCAATTGATACAGGCAATGCTCATACAAACACTCAGCCCCGCAATTAAGTATATTGGCTTGTATGCTCAGGAGAACGATAGAAAAATTGCCTCAAAAAAAATGGAGAACCACACAAGCAAAGTAGAGGAGATCTTCGCAGTAGATAGTAGAGGTGCGTCAAAGCAAAACAAGTTGCTCTTTCAAATCAAGAGCCATCGATGCCATTAGAAATGGAAGGCCCCATCTGATAAAGAGTGTGCAGATTTGAGAAAAAATGCCCTCAACATTGACTCCAGACCTGGCACATAAACGCCTTCACACAATCTTATGAATCACCATGAAAATGACTTCAACGGAAATGCAGGCAAAGTCGTCTTTTGTGCAAAGACTTAATATTAGCCTCTATCAAAAGGAACTGGGATACTTGGAAGTGGGATAATAGTAATTCCAGAATGAAAGCACCGACAAAGAAGGAATATACACAATCTATCGAACAGATAAGTGATCACAGCTATGTGATAAAGCTGCCAATGGACAAATCCACAGTGGGCATGAGATGACTTATTTGGTGTCTACAGCTCAGTATGGGAGATTAGAAACCCCACGACCAAGAAATGGAGTCCAGTACCAGCATAGACAGTCCCTTAAGATCTGCATGCCTTAAGCACTCCCGATCAAGGATATACCCGCCATGCGTGCTGAACTTCAATTCGCAAATAATTATTCAAGATCACGAGACCATACAAATCACTCAAACCTTTAGGAATATTGTATCTTCATATCGCTATTTTGTAGTTTGACAAAACAACAAAATAAGAAATTACTCCCAAGCTCTCCAATGCTTAATTCGTGATTGCTACAAGAATCAAAGCATTTCAAATGCCAATATTCCCTCGTACTTATCTAGTTACTAAGTAATAGGCCCATAGAATAGCGTTGCTCTGATACCAAATTAGAAATATGGGCAGAGTAAGAGAAGCTAAAAAACCTTAAACACAAGATAATAAGACACTTCATTAATTTTTCATTCAAACACTCTACATATTTATAGAATTCCTAAATCCTATTTTTTAGGAAACAACCTCTATAATTATCTGAGTTGTTTTAACAACTCAAACACACATGTACAACCTATTAAACAAACTACAACAAACATAATAAACAATAATCATGTCTCTTAACAATAATATTAAGTTGTTTTGTCAACAACTTAATATTATGACACATTAATAACACCCCCCTAATTATTTTATGCTACATATTACACCCTATGTGAACACTATTTCCAACAGTGGCAACATCCTTCCTTGCACCAGTTGAATTCAACAGATGGAGCTGATCTTAGGGGTACATAGGGTGCAAGATGATTTCTACGTAGTTGGCATTGGTGATACAGATGTGGTCTTGGGAGTGCAATGGTTACATTCACTTGGGGAGTACACCACCAACTACCAAACCATGCAGTTGAAGTTCAAACATGATGGGAAAGAGGTTGTCCTTTGAGGCCTATCGAGGGGTGGTCCAATGGTGGTTTCAGCTAAAAGAATGGAGCGATCTTTTCGTAGAGATGAGGTGGCTTGGGCAGCAGAATGTTTGATCACAGATACCAGGCCTCCAAAGGAAGGAGGAACCTACTCCATCAACATCTAGTCCATTCTAGACAAAAAGTGCAAGGTATTCCAAGAGATCCCTTCTGGTTTGCAACCTGATAGAGGATTCCAGCATGTGATCGAGCTTGAGGGAGCCAAGCCTGTCATCACCACTCCCTATCGACATCCTAGGATGTACAAAGAGGAAATTGAGAAGGCAATCAAGGAGTTGTTGGACATGGGGCACATCCGTCTGAACTCAAGCCCTTTTGCTTCATCCGTAGTGTTGGCTAAGAAGAAGGATGGGACATTGACGATGAACATTGATTATAAAGCACTCAACAAGAAGACAATCAAGAACTATTATCCCATTCCCAGGATCAATGAGTTGATAGATGAGCTCCATGGTGCAATATATTTCTCCAAGATTGATTTACGTTCAAGATATCATCAAATTAGAGTGAGGCAGGAGGATGTGCATTTGATAGCTTTCAGGTGTCACTATGGGCACTATGAGTTCTTGGTCATGCTATTTGGGTTGACTAATGCTCTTGCCACCTTCTAGTCATGTATGAATCAGGTATTCATTATACAGTTGAGGAAATTTGTTTTGGTTTTCTTTGATGACATCTTGAATATATAGTAGGATATGGGAGGATCACTTGAAGCATATAGAGGAGGTGCTTGACATACCGAAGCGTCATTCATTTTATGCCAAGACGTCAAAATGTGAGTTTGGGATGACTGAAATTTTATACTTGGGGCATAAGATTAGTGCTCAAGGGGTTAGTGTTGATGAGGAGAAGATCAAGGCAATTCAGGATTGGCCTAGACCCAAGAACTTGTAACAATTGGGAGGATTTGTGGGCCTATGGAGCTATTACAAGAGGTTTGTGAGAGGCTTCTCACAACTTTCAGCTCCATTAAGAGAGGTTTGTGATTTGAATGATAGACAACAAAAATGGGTAAGCAAGCTTCAAGCCTATGATTTTGATATTGAACATGTGAAAGGAAAGAACAATGTGGTGGTTGATGCACTCTCTAGGAAGCCTTATTTCTGCTCTATGTCTGATATATTTCTTGATTGGAGGGCTGCCATAATAGCTGACTATGTCAAAGATTCCTTTGCTAATGATATTTTGGAAGGGAAGTTACTTGATGATAGGTACAAAGTGATTAAAGACCTCCTCCTCTACAAAGAACGAGTGTATCTTGTACCAAATTCCAAGGTCAAGGAGAGGATTATAAGAGCTTGTCAAGACACACCCCTTGTTGGTCATCCGGGCTTCTACAAGACATACAAGTAAGGGAACGTTTTTCATGGAAGGTACTAAAGAATGATATATTATAGCATTTGTGTGCCAACAAAACAAGACCGAGCATGTCTTACCAACTAGTTTGTTGCAGCCCATACCCATTCCAAATCATAAATGGGAAAGCATCTCCATGGATTTCATTACCAAGCTACCCAAGGTACAAGGTAAGGATTGTATTTATATGGTGGTGGATAGGCTTATCGAGTATGCTCATTTCCATGCCATTACTTCAGAATTTAAAGCCCCTCAAGTTGTTGATCTTTTTTTTAGAGATATTTAGACTCCATGAGTTGCCAAAGAACATTGTGAGTGACAAGGACATCAGGTTTATTAGTTTATTTTGGCAAGAACTCTTTCGTTTGGCTCACACAGAATTCACTCCAAGCACTAGCTACCACCTTCAAACGGATGGACAAACGGAGATAGTGAACAAGTGGATTGAGGGGTACCTAAGGAACTATGTGACAGGGCAGCAATCAACTTGGGTGAAATGGTTACATCTAGCGGAGTTTTGCTACAACACCACACATCATATATCCATCAATATGTCTCCTTTTAAAGCACTTTATGGATATGATGCCACTTCTTTCATGAATTTGATTCTTGCAAATAGTAGAGTGTCGAGTGCTAGAGATACGGTGCAACAAAATGCAAATATCATGAATACCCTCGAGGATAACCTTTAGCGTGCCCAAAACCAATATAAAATGTATGCAAATCAGCATAGGATTGAGAGGGTTTCTGAAATTGGTGATATGGTTTATCTCAGATTGCAGCCTTATCGACAGTCCACCCTCAAAGGGAGTGGAGCAGAAAAGTTAAAACCCTGATTTTATGGCCCCTACAAGATCCTAAGAAGGTTGGGAGAAGTTGCATACAAACTGGAACTTCCCAAGGACAACAAGATCCACAACATCTTTCATGTGTCATGCTTAAAAAGGGCGCTTGGACAGTAGATTGTACCTTCCGCAAAGTTGCCCCCTCTTGATGACGAAGGCAAATTGATACTGGGGCCCGGGACTATGCTGGCTATGAGGGAGAAAAGGTTGCAAAACAAGGTCATCCCGAAATACCTGGTGAAATGGAAGAATCTTCCAACTAAAGACGCGACTTGGGAAGGTGTGGAGATCTTTGAGCATCCTAACCTGAGGTTGCTTGAGGACAAGCAATGATCTAGAGGAGGGGACTATCATGTCCCAAACATTTCAAATTAAATTCGGAGGGAAAACAATTAAAAAGTGTTTTTAAACACTACTTTAATAAATAATAATAAAATTTAAATTATTAATAAAATAACATTTAAATTTGATTACTAATTTGTCCGACCCTTTGTAGTTGGCACCATAGTATAATATTTGAATTTTCTCTTGTGTGGCCGACCCTTTTTGGTTGGCAATGTATTTTTGTGGGATCTCTACTTGAAATGATCATCGAGGATTTGGAATAATAAACAGCAATTCAGTAGAGACGATCATCTCTGCTCAATCGAACTCCAGGTAGGACGAAAACTTTTCCTGGAGCTTATTATTTTGGTCTTCCAAACATTGCGACTTTGACTTATCTTCCATTCGCAAATTGAACCTGGTGTTGGGAAACACAGGAGTGAAATCCATTGTCTAGTATTGGCAATTGAAGGCTACAGGAATTGGGCAAAAACCACAATCACATCATTCGTGGCCGAGCCTCAAGCTCTGGCCACAATCCTCCTCCAGCGCCTTAACAACTTCACACTCTCTAGCTTTCACAGGAACACCTCCCAGCTAACATCTAGCAATTGCAATCATTCTCGTGATCCTGCAACACACCATCGACATGATACTCTCCTTAGTGTCGTGCCCACTTCTAGTGATTGAGCTTTTCCTTGTGTGAGTTACCTAAGGCAAACATCGGTGTACTGGCATCATTGCACAAATCTACAAATCTAGATTGCAACTTCATTCAAGTTACTTTTACCAAATCGAGTGTGCTTTATGTTGGAATCTGTATCAATCCTTTTATGCTTAAGCAAGAGCTCAGAGACGACATTGTAAATCCGATTTGTCATTTCAATCAAAATCATTGTCCCAGATCGGTTGTATCCCCTATGTTAAAATCAGAATAATCATATGGTGTTTGTTCCAATTCAAGTCGGTGCCTATTAATTGAATTTCTCAGAGATATAAACTAGTTTATGTTTGTATCAATTTCAGTTTTGAGCAGAGGTTCATTCCAAAATTTCAATTTATTTGTTACAGTGGTAAATGCATCTCAGTCTGAATGTTAGAATTATGATAATTGTTGTTGTTTGTTAGTAAGCACTCTTCATTACTCAGTGACATTTGGGTTTGGAACTTTACATAGGAAGGGCATGCAAGGATGGATATCCTTGAAACTTCGAAACTCTGATAAAACAACACTAAGCTGATTTTGAAAGGAATAGAGTGAGGGTTGGGATTGGTAAGGAAGGTATATAGGTATGAACAACACTGAAACTCCGAAATCTCGAAAAACTCAACACTTAGTCAATTTTAGTTTTTCAACTTGGGTATTTGACTAAGACATGAAAAAGGGGGATTAATACAACGACCAAAGGCACCATTTTAAGCAAGATGGCCCATTTAGAATCTTTGAGATTGGTTATAATTGATGGGCAATGAAGGGGGACATGAAATGTCAACAATTCAATAGATCATTGATTTGGGGCAGCGGATACCTTTTCTTCATGATTATCTTATGAAATCCTTGATAGTCTATGCACATCCACCATGTCTTGTTTTTCTTTGGCACTATACCAATAGGTGAATCACATGGGGAGGTACTTAGTCTAAGTATCCTCTACTCCAACAACTTCTTGAGTTGATCCTTGAATTTTTGTGCCACAATAACTGCCTATACAGCTCCAAGTTGGGTGAAGGACATTTAGGCAACAATTGAATCTTGTGCTCTATATTTTTAGTTGGGGGAATTCCCATAGGCTCTACAAATAATTTAGAAAACTTACTTGCCAAACTATCTATACCTTGCTATTCTTGATGAGTATATCTGCCATGTAGTTCATTCAACTATGCCCTTTTTTGTTCTCTTTTGCCATTCAACATCAACAAGGAAAACTTATCGCTCGCATTGATCAACCACTTGGCTTTTGTTGCACTCATCATGGTGATATGCATTTTCTTCTTGACTACACAAAAGTGTAGGCTTCTCCATCTACAATCAGCTTATATTGACTTGGGCTTCTCCAATATGTAGCATCCCAAAGGTATATTATGGGCTTCCAAATATAACCCCACATACATCCAATAGTACTACATCAACCAACACTTCAACCTTGAAATCACTTCCTATGGAAAACTTGACTGGACATTCCTTCTTCACCTTGATCTCTACACTATCTTTTAGTCAACCCAGTGCGTAAGGCTATGAATGATCTTAACTTGCAGCCCAATTCATTCACCAAATTTTGAGATTTTATATTGGCTTGAGAACATGTATCAAAAAGAGAGTCTGCCTTTTTGTCCTTAATGTAGATGTTGACATCAAAGAGCTTTGTCATCTCCTTTTCCTCTTTTTCTTTGGAAGTCTCACCTACCATTTATGTCTATTAATGTACAACCCAAAAGATCACATATGAATCAAAATCACCATGAATCTCTTTTCTTCAATTCATTATGACCATGTTGGCATCCTTTTTACAATTTCTCTTAGATGGCTTCAAACCTGGGTGTAGTCTCCACCATTCTCTTCCACATGCCCTCATTCTCTACAATTTGCAAACTATGTTTTGGTTTTATTCTTTCCTTAGTTTTTTTGGACTTTTGTGTTAGCATTCTTCTTCATTTTCCCTAGTCTTTCTCCCTACTCTTCTTATCTCCCTGTTACTATCCCTTTTCTCTATTTTTTATTCCTGAAAGAAGACAGCTTTTTCTTATTCAACTCCACACAATGGGCTTGAGTCCATGCATGTTCAGTGTCTTGAGGCTTCTCCACAAGCACTGGTGTTTTTAGTTGTTTGACCTATATACTTCATCAATACATCCTTTTCCATGACATCTTTGTTCAGCTGAACTGTCCTCTTTTGGAACTCACCAGTATATTCATATACATTATGCCCTAGTTGTCAAAAGTAGTGCCATTGAATAACTTTGTCCTCTTCATAACAGATGGGATAAAATTGCTTCTTCAATAGCTTTTTGAAGTCTTCCCACTTTGAGATGGAGCAACTTTCTGACATTCAAGAGATAATACATAGCTTTGGTACCACGTGAGAGCATGGCTTGATAACTTGAGCTTGAAAAATGAAATTTGTTGATGAGGAGTCAACTTATGAAGGCTGAAATACCTCTTCATTTGAGATATCCACTAATCCAACTTCTCGATGCTAATTTCGCCATCATACGGTTGTATGTCAATTTTAGCTTTAGTTTTGAAAACACTCTATGTGGATGACTCTCTTTCCTCAGGTTTAATTTTCATCGGTTCTTCTCCTTCCTTGAGTTTAGGCTTCATTCCCATTTTCTTAGCCAATGCTTGCAGAAAGCTCTAATCTAGCCTATCGTCCCCACTAAATTGGAGATTCTAGCCACATCTTCTTTGAGTCTTCTAAAATAGACTTCTTCTTACTCCTCTCCTTCAACCATTGTTGTTACAATCCTATTCAACTGCCTTTCCTATTTGGGATTTGTAAGGAATCAAGTGCTTACTGCCCCTTGACCTCATAGATTGCATCGACTGTCCAAACACTAATTAGCAATCATAAACTTAAGGCTTTGTTACCACTTGATCCATAAATCATTGGATTCCTAACCCTAATGACTCAACATTATGAATTTTCAGATTAACTCTCAGCAAATAAATTATGCAATTTGAATAACAAGAAGGAAACAATAAATGATAGAGCATAGACAAGAAATAAAACACTCAACATGAAGTTTCCTTTAGAGAAAACCCAAGATGGGTGGGAAATTTCTGTTGGAAAATTGTTGTTATTGAAGTCAAAGGTCAAGGAAGGAGTTCGTGGTTGAATGTTGGTGGCCATGCTTTGGAATAAAATTTAAAATGAAATAAATATTTGTGACTCCCCTTCGTTAGTGCCCCTCTTGGGGAAGTAAAAGAAATAAATTAAAAATTGCAAAATATTGTGTTCGTGTATGAGGCCGACCCTCCTCGCCCCATTTTTGGGGATTTTAAAATGAAAATTAAATCTAATGCTTGCTGTTTTGGGCCAACCCTATCTATGCGCCCAAATTTGAAGATGAACAGATGCTTTTAAAATGGAAAGATGCATAATTTTGGATGGGTATGGTGTTTCATGGAATCGCCCCCTTTGGTGAAGATATTTGAAGAGGTTGAAAAGAGTTTTTGAAGGCATGAAATAATTGAACTAAACGTGGTCAACAAAAACTCACAGAAAACTCAGCAACTTTTTTATTTTATTTTTTTTGCGTTTTTCACATTTTTTGGGCAAAAACTTGCCAAAAACTCAGCGAGTTTTCGGAAAAGACTTGGCAGGAAGACTCGGTGAGTTAAAGTCGTAAAGACTTACAGCAAAAAAACTCATCAAGACTCCCCGAAAACTCAGCAAGTCTGCCAACTATGCATGTGATAATTACACTCCTTTGCCTCCTCTCTATTCCTGCAACACAAGAACTCTGCTACACCTTCTAATCCTATTTGCAACAACCAAATCTCTTGACTCTGTTGAAGTTTCCTTTTTATCCCCTCTCTGCACACTTGACTCCCAAGAAGACAAATAGTTGTAGAAGAGGAACTGTTGCACATTTGTAATTGCCCACTTGTCCAAGAAAACCATCTAAATGTCCTTTCTCTGGAATTCAATAATTACCAACAAGGAATCACCAAAATTATTTGGCTGCCTTCTAGTATACATCTTTGGCCACAACCAAAAATCAATGAACAAATTCAAGTAACAAACAACCCCCATCATAAAGTGTATTGCCACCCTAAAATAGTCCACACAAGCAAAAGACAGAGAAATTCGACCTTTTCCTAGTCAATGGCCTGTCAACAATTAGAATTGCCTATTTTCCTCCCATTGTGCACTTCAGCAGCAATTTCCTTACTTCAGCAAAAACATGCATGCCTCAACAACCTCATGTGCCTTCCTTCAACACTTAGGCAAGCATATACATGCTTCAGCAGCATCATGTGCCTCTCTACAACACTTCAGTAGCAATTGAAGTCACTTAGGCAGTTTGGTCAACCTTTAATAGCAACCCCTGTCATCTTTGGCAGCCAAGGATACCCTTCAAGAGCACTTTGACAGCAACTAAAGACATGTCAGTAGCGTAACAAATCTTCAGCAACACTCGCGCAACCACTAAAGATACTTAAGCTGCAATACTTCAACACCACCACATTAGTATCAGAGATTTTCCTACAGCAAATGATATATTATACCTCCATGAGAACCATGGTAATGTTTTGGACTATCACCAAGAAATCTCATACAATTGTCCTCCAATCATACACTCACTATATATTCTTTATGACAGTTAATACATTACTAAAAGTAATCTGCGGATGCCTTATAACACTGCTCAAAGCCTCAAATATTTGTCTAGCTCTAGAATACATTAAGTTTTCTTCAAGATTCTTTCAAACTTGTAGATTCAATGAGGATGGGAATCCATATCAGGAGTAGGACCACTCCTTAGTTTAAATCTGTGCCAAATCTACAGAACAGTATGTCAATGGAAGTATCCTTTTTATTATGCAAACCTAAAATCATTCAACAAGTTGGGTTGGCTCTGTGATTTATTGTTTGTGATTGCAAAATTTTATTGCAACTTAGAGAGCTTGAATAACTAGGTTTTCTTCTATATGACACCAATCCAAATAATTAATTAAAGTTAGGGGTCATTGACAGAACAATTTTCTACTTCCTCTACAATCTTTGCAGTCAAGGTTTTGTTATGATACCCAATTGGGTACGGGAAACTGTATTGCTGGTTCTTTTGGAGATGAAGCTGTTCAGTGGACTTTTACTGTTTGCAGAGTTGGGGTGATTCCTTCTGCAATTGGGTTAATTCCCGGGCATCCAGAATTGTTTGCCTCTGGCAACAGTCTGTACCCACTGTTGTTGAGCTTGAAATTGGGCATCTTAATAAACCACGGACTAGCATTTGAGCTCTGAGCAACTCATTTTTTCTTTTAAAATATATAATTTTAAAAATTGGGCTAGATTTTATCTAGTTTTGTTGTTGAAAGCCAGAGGTGATTCACTTCCACCGTGTCAATTCAGCTTCCTCTCACAGCAGTAGCTATCAGGGAATATGGGCAGCCTGACAACAATGAGAGCTCAGGTTTATTATCATTCCTTCTTGTAAAACCATATTTGATTTCTACACTATTTTTGAACTGTAAGCAAGCCAGGCAATCCTTACAAGATGTTGCTTCCAGTATGAAAGGGTTTTGTATTGTATTAGGCTAGGTCACAAGGTTTGAATTCAAATTCGAGTTCGACAACATTGAAATTCGGATGAAGTTTGGCAAGGAAAAAATTTGGATTAAATTCGCCTTATATAAATATGTTAAATTTAAAATAAAATAATATTATATTAAATATAATATATTTGTTAAATTTAATTAAACACTTTAAATATGTTAAGTTTTAAATATGTTAAATTTAATTTAAATACTTTAAATATATTTGTTAAATTTAACTTAAAAATGTTAAATTTTAATATATTTATTAAATTTAATTTAAATACATTAAATTTGTTAAATTTAATCTAAATATGTTTTTTTTTCAGATTTTCTTTACAAGAAACGCAAGTACTTCAAAGGTTCAAGAAACAAATAGTTCGAGCTTCGACATTATAGTTAAAATCCACAGGGACAGGCCAAAAAAAGAGGAGTGACCTAAAAATACATATACAAAGCAATAGATCAAAATGCAAGGGTTTTTATGGTTCTCGATCTGAAATATTTAATGTTTAACATCCAAAGGTCTCGCCATACTATACAGTCTTGCTACCCTGTGAGAAATAGAGTGATTGGTACTCTGCAATAAGCTCCCGCCGCTAGTTCAACCACTGTGCATCATGCTGGCTGAGAGCTGCATAGTAGTGGTCGCTTCCCCTCTTGGCCAATGCCATGAGCGAGGTGCCTCACTTCTGAGTCCATATGAATCTGGCCTCCTTTGAGAACTTGTGTAACATCTTCATAGAATACATGCCAGAAGAGCCTTGGCATGTTTTCGTCAAGAACAAAAGATAGAGAGACACCATGGCTGTAGCCACACACAGGCTCCATATTCGTTCCTTCATCATGGAGATAATGGTGATGATATGAATAAATTCCTCAAGACAATGGTGCTGAGCTTTGAAGGCACTACAGAGCATGCTATCAACGCCACAAACTTGAACCTTACCTTATCGCGATGATCAAGTTTTGATTGATTGAATTTTTTGGAACTACGGGGGTTAGCTGTTATTTGGATTTAAATTCAGGGCGACATTTTTTGTATAAATCCCAAGACAAATTTTAATGAATTTAATAGAAAAGTTTGAAGTTCGCCAAAAATCGGACTTCATGCTTGATATTCGACGAATACTGTGACTTAGGTATTAGGTATCTTCTAAGTTGATGAAGGATTGCTTCCTTTTTGCTTATTCTCTTCCAGTTTTCCCCACTTCACGTAGGGGACAGCCAAAAATTTGCATTGGAATATTCTAATAATGGAGATAAATTTCCATTGAAAATGTGCATATTCTGTTTTCACAGTGTTTTATAATTGGATTTTTCTATCTTTCAATGGTATAATTTACTTTCTTAAATCTACTTTTTGCATTAGGTAACAGGAATTCATCTCATTTTTCTTTAACAATATGATGTTTCATTGAAGTAATATTGCTGTCTCAATTCTTGGCTGATAACTTCTTTAAGCATGTGACTTCTGCTTTATAGCTAATGGCCATCCATAGTTAGTGCATTATTGGTCAGTTGATTTCTATCTTTTGTTTATTATTATAGGATTCAGAGTGCTTGGATACCTCACCAATCCGATCATTGCATTTTGTCCTCAATTCCCACTGTTGTCTTTACTTTGTTTCATCAAATCTAGTATCCATTCATTTTATCAAATTTATTGTAATTGTGTTATTGAGATATGGCCCACCTCAGAATCCACATTAGAGTTCATTAAATCAGCATAACGGTGAAAAGTGGAAGGGCACAGAACATATTTGGTGGGAAAAAAATCATTTCTTGTTCATATTAATTGTCTCCTCAAAATTCAAAAACACTTTTTTGCATCTGTGATAAATTGTATTGCTCTATAATGGCCATTAGGTTATCTTTAGCTGATGTTGACACACTAAAAAAGCCAGTTGAATTTAAGAGAACTTTAGAGTGAAACTTTATGCAAAACAAGACAGATGATACATTATTGGAGTCTTTTAAGGGCATGTTTCAAACTTAATAAGTCCAATGGTGCCTTGGGAGATCAAAACAACAAATCTTGGCTTGCAAATGTGAGATGATAGAAATTTGTTTTTGTGTATCAAGTTAGATATAGACTTTTGAAGATGATGTCATAAGATGTGCTTACAATCAATCAAAAAGGGGCCAGGGTGCCAAGCATGTCGAAAGTGAGAAAATAGTAATAGTAGGATTTGAATATTTTTATTTTATACTCAAGAATTAATTCAAAAAACTATCTTACAATATCAAAAGATTTACGGTGTATTATCAGTCTGCCACAGCCTGGTGATTTTCCAGGTTCTGAGGTTAGTATCACAAAATAATGACATAAATCAAGATCTGTTGCAAAATCTCTCCATAAAGGCCATAATAATATTAAATAAACCAGTGTTTCTCTCAGCTTTGGGGACAGGGGAATAGGTTTTGGGAACATCAATTTTTTCGTCTTCTGGATTTTGGAGATGGCAGGGTGGACCCGGTGGGCAACAAGGCTACTAAAGTAATTTAGAAAAAAATAATATTTGAATTTTAAAATACTTAAACCTAGCTTTTTTTCAATAAATTAGCAATTTTTTTTTATTTAAAAATCAATAGGGATAGAGGTCAATACAAAAATTTAACTAAAACAAAAGAGCATAGGGTCATGATTATCAGACTTCGCATCTGGATTAACATCCTTGTTATTTTGGCATTAACCCTCGTGGTAAAGCCAGAGATGCACCTATTGAACGAAATTACTTTTATCCTGCACCAGAGAACTGAGGCTATGACAGATGTTCTCCAAGTCCCCATGTTAGTGTTGGTGTTGATTTCTTGGTCATCCATAATTCTTCTTCAATAACTGCCTTCCATTTTTGTCATAAAGAGCTGATTATCAGAGTCTTCAAATAAGCCTTTGATAGCAGAAGTTAAATTCTTCAAGTTCATGTGTTCAATCTTTTGGATGTAGTTATTTCCCATAGACAAATATTTTGTAAAGTAGGGTGGGTATTGGCCAAAGATCCATGCTGTGGGTTATTGGATGAACCTGGCGAAGAGCTAGAATAGATGTTGTGAGTGTTGACACAAGAAGGGCCATACAAGCAATGAGCTTTGTTACATGGCAAAAGGTCCTCTGAAACCGCCCTACACTTTCCTTTTGAAATAGTCTGTGATGAGGTCTCCATGGCCTCAGCATTCACTCACCTGAATGGATTGTGATGGTCTAAATTGTGGGAAGGATTCGGCTTGATCTCATCTCTGACATCATGAGCCGTAGACTGAAAGGAATATTAATATTCCTATTGACCATGGTATGCAGAAGGATATGGAAAGGATCAGCACCACTAGTAGCAATCTGTTGTACTTCATTACCCTTGTACAGACTAGCTGAAAGTGACTGAAGCAACCCAACAAGAAGTATAGCCCCATAACCTAAGAGGAGAAGATCCATTGGGGGTGCAAAAAAGCTCACAAAATTGCAAATGTGCTTGCCAGCTATCAACAGAACAGCCCAATAGACAAACATAAGTGAACACACAAACCAGATTAGCGAAATACTCACAATGATAACAGCACTCCCCCACACAGGGCAAGAGGAAACAAGCCAACCGATAGCAACGAGAAGGCCATTAAGAGGCATAACTAGAAGTGTCATGGTGGAGGAAGGACATCTTCCACACCCAGGACAAGGCAAACTTTGCCAAAACAGAAAGCGATAGGAAGGAAACAACAACCTATACAGGAGAGGATTGAGAGAACTCCCACTAACAGAATATAACAGAAAAAAGATAAATGGAAACCAGTAAAAAATAGGACTCAGTGCTGGAGGGAGGTAAATAGGAAAAAGACAAAAAGGATAGAAATGTCATGGCAAAAGGATGCCATTCCAGCATACTGGGAGAAGAAAAGAGAGCTTAGAGCTGCCAAAAAACTCCAGATTGACAAGGAGGGAAAAAGGAAGACAGGGAGGTGGTGTCTAGTACTGGGCATTACAAGGAAACAAAAAGTTTCTAAGAAAGAAGCCACACCAATAAGGAAAGGCATAAAAACAAGGAAACATGTCCTCATCCCACCTTAACCAATGAATAGAGTATAAGAAATTTGGGCAGAGGCAAAATAGAAGCTTAAAAATTTTCTACACAAATAATGTTGTGCTTCTATATATTTGTTCAGTACAAATTAAACATATATATAGGAGTTGCATTTCCCATATTATAGGAAGGTTCCTATAACAACTCCATTATTACGGGATAACAAATAAACAAACTCCTAAATATATGAGTTGTTTTACCAACAAATAAACTACACTAACAAATAATTATAATGTCACACTAACAATCTATGGGAATGATGTAATATTCCCAACACCCCCCCATATTACATCATTCTCTAAATAGGGATAGGTAGACTAACAATACTTGATGACCACGTTTAGTACCTCACCAGAAAATATAATATAAGAGTAGGGACATACACTTCTACTCATGACAAGCAATAGTGGAACTACCCTCACTACGCTTACTCTACTTTCATTCAAAGATAGAGACAAACACATCTACCCATGGAACCAAAGATAGGGACTAACACATCTATCCAAGGTCTTACAACAAGTTTGGATAGGGACAAACACATCTATCCAACATCAATTATGAACAGGGACACACACTTTTGCTCACAACAATTATAACTGGGGACAAACACATCCAATCATAATTACCCAACAAATGTGATTGGGGACAAACACTTCCAATCACATACACCATTCTCGTGAATGGGGACAAACACATCCATTCAAAAACAAATAAGAATTGTGATTGGGGGCACACGTCCAATCACAAATACAAATTTGAGAAGTCCTCGTTGTCATGTATGCAGCCACCATTATAGATTTTTTCCACTTTGATCACAAACGATATGAGACAGTTACCATTGCCACCTAGAAACTGATCTTGGCTTTAGTCATTTTTGTTACAAATAGTTTTGTCACTAAAACAGTTTTGCAACCTCGTCGTTAGTGACAGATGAGAGGATGCTACTTGTCCTTGAACCTCTTCTGCCTCCATCCTCCAATGAGTTTGCTACTTAGCAAATTTCGGTTTGAGGCTCAATTTTATAATGTCCCCCTTAATATGAACGTCGTGTACAGGCGATAATGCATCCATTTACAAATGAGACATTTTTTAGATTTTGACAAAACATTTAGCAACTCGTGAAATGAACCCTATTCTAAAAAAAATAATACACTTTGAATTTGACAACATACTATAGAATTTTAGACTATGACACAATATCTATAATAACAATTTGACCTTAATCGAAAACTATCATTAAATACAATCTAGAGATGTGGACTTTATAAAGTAAACTAAATGACTCACCCAATGCAAATCGTCTCATTTATTTCCTTCTCCAAACATTTCCCGTGGCAATTGTAACAGAGACTGCAGCACAACCTTACTTTTCCCAGAGTGAACGAGGGTTCCAAATGCTTTAACCAAAGCTAGTTGTAGCAAAACATCAAGATTTGCATGTCTTGAAAGGAGGTTACCCATTGTGATTTATCATGGATCAAATATGAATAATATGAGTGATAGCACTCACTTAGATCCTTGCACTCCAAACAAATAAATTGGCAGCTTAACCGAAGGAGAATTGAGTCACTTTAATAAGCATCCAAATTAATACTGTGGCCTATGTACACATTAAAAGCCTGCTGGAATTGGTCTACGCCTTTAACTTGTGCGATCTTTGAAATCCTTTAAAGAATTTCCACAAGAGGGTCTCCAACTAAAGCTTGCTCAAATTCTCTTGTGGCTTTTCTCCATTATTCTCATGATCTATAGATATTGCAAAAACTCCATCACACCATAACCCGTGAAGGATAGAAAATACATTGCAGATGCTGAAACTTTTATGCAACATCGATATCACGTCCGACTTTCTCTTCAGGCTACTCACAAAATACTTGAAATATTTTCAAATGATTTTTGGGTTTTATCCTACTCATTCCAAGATTGCCAGAACATTTTGAATTTTTATTTTTCATTCAGTATTGAGAGAGATATCGTGATTTTACTGAACTGACTGTGAAAGAGATTTTTGAACACCCTGCTTTGATACCATGTAAGAAATTTGGGCAGAGGCAAAATAGAAGCTTAAAAAACTTTATACACAAATAATGTCATGCTTCTATATATTTGTTCAATACAAATTAAACATATATATAGGAGTTGTATTTCCTATATTATAGGAAGGTTCCTATAACAACTCCATTATTACGAGATAACAAATAAACAAACTCCTAAATATATGAATCGTTTTAACAACTCATAATACCAACAAATAAACTACAACCACTAACAAATAATTATAATATGACACACTAACAATCTACAGGAATGATGTAATATTCCCAACATAGAGCACATAATGGAAACATCCAAGATTTACTCCCACCAACATGGTTAAACTCAGCGAGTGGATCCAATTTGAAGGAAGTTATCCAATTTTTTGTCATTATTGATAATAACCCAAAAAATAGAGAAATTACTATCTTTAGGAAAGTCATTACCAATATGCCCAAAAGATTGGTAGAGTTCTTAGAAACTTAGATTGTCTGGCAAATCAGTCCCGCATGCCTTACCTGATTTATTTGGACACAGTTGAATTGATTAATTAATCATTTCACTTCCTTGATAAAGCTACAAACCCACCAATGAGTAATATTTTTGTTATTCAAGACATTGATAACAAGGTTAGAATCACCTTCAATGATAAGGTTTGAGGTCCCAGTTGCATTCTCAATCTGAGGCCTAAGATAAGTCCTACATCAGCAATATTATTTGAAATAATACCCATAAAACAATCACCCAAGGCACTCATTGTACCTTCATGATTCTTGACAAGAGCGCCAACCCTAGACAATCCTAGATCATTCTTGGATGCCTTGTCAAAGTTCATTTTGACCCACCTAGTTGTTGGAGGGCACCAAAACTTTGTTGCATATTTTGGAACCTTGTGAAGAGTTGTCAAAATATTTTCTAATATTGGGCCAATTCCTCAATATGATTTAGAGATGTTAAGAGAAACAATGCTTTGAGAGGATGCCTCTACAATCTCTTCCTAGATTTTTTTCGAGTTGTTTTCTTGGCTTTTTGAAAATTTGATTTTTCCCTTCCAACCACACTCTCTAGACTATGAAACTTAGGGCCTTGTCACATAACTATGGAGGATTTTAGGAGCCATTAGATATCTCCAAGCTTCCAAATTGTCCTAAGGGGGTTTTGGAACACCCACATACAATTAAAAACTATCAATCAAAATACCCTTCATAAAATCATAGTGTAGACTTCCTTGTGAGTTAGGGCCAAGAGAGCAACAACTAAGACTAGAAAAACCCCTTCTTTGGAGATGGTCCCAAGTGAGGATCCGTGAGTGGTGGGATATCTAGAGAAACAATTTGCCTTTGGCCAATCCTTAGAATGGAAAATCTTATGCCACCAAAATAAGAGGGATTCAAAGGGAGAAAGATTATAGTAACCATCCCTATCAAAGTAGAGCCTTGTCCCTTCTTGATTCCAACCAAAAGGATTGTTTTCTTTGCTCCAAATAGGCCCAAAGTTTTGAAAAGGAGCTATAAGATACATCCTAGAATCTTTAGGAATATGAAGGAACTTAGGAATATATTTTATCTTCTTTATAGACACCCTACCTCTATTCCCACATCCCAATAATCACTAACCTTAGTGCCCTAAGAGTTCCTAAGGATATTCATAAGAGGGTGAAGATCTAAAAACTCTTTTAGGGGTTTGTTAGTGATCCATTTATCAGCCCAAAGAGACTACCATTTTAAATAATCCTGAAGCCAAACCTACTAATCAATATTTTGACTTCCTTCATGCCTTTACAAATAAGCAATCCTTTAGGATGAAAATCCTTGTTAAGGAAGCAAAATCAATTGTCGCCCAAGAAATATTTGCCCATGAGAATAGTGATCCAAGAAGCTGCTTTTCCAGAGATGAATCTCCAAGCTAACTTAGCTAAGTGAGCTTGATTGAAAATATCAATTTCCTTGATGCAAATACCACCTCTATTCTTACCTTTACATATCTCAATCCATGAGTTCAAGGGATATTTAGACTAATTCCCAATACCCCTCGAGAGAAAGTTTTGCATGGGAGAGGTAACTTTGCAAATGATGTATCTAGAGGCAATCATAAGAGAGAATTTGTAGATAGGAATAGCATGGAATATTTCGTTAGGAGCACAACCTTTCTTGTTGAGAAGGACCATCTCCCCTTTTGACCATCAAGGATTTGATTCATTCTTTCCAAGATAAGAGACGACCACTACTCTTATTTCTCCCTAAAAACATAGGGAAGCCTAGATAGGTATTTGGAAGGCATCCTCTCTTGAAAGATAAGTATCTAGAGAGAAAATCTTGTTTGAAATAGTGATGTTAAAGCATAAGACTATAGGTTTATTTTTCTATTAACCTTTTGACCTGAAGCATGCTCGTAATCACTAAGAAACTCCTTGATAACTTTGCACTCTTGAATAGAAGGTGTAGCAAAGAGCATATTATCATCAACAAATTGTTGGTGAGTAAAATCGTTTCCCATGGAGGAAGCCTATAGACCTTTTGGGGATCCTCTAGTTTTGAGAGATCTAATATACATGCCAAGTGAGTCCTCTATAATAATAAAAATATAGGGAGATAGGGGATCACCATGCCTTAAACTTCGTGAAGCTAAGAGACCTTTTGCAAAGCCATTGACCATCACTGAGAAACTAGTCAAAGATTAGCAACTTTTGATCCAAGTTCTCCAGTTAAAGCTAAACCCAACTTCACCAACACTTGACCTAGGAAATTCCACTTTACCATAGGCCTTAGAGATATCCAATTTGAGAAGCATTCCTTTCCTCTTGTTGATCACCTCATGCATTGACTATAATGTCAATGATTTGTTGCCCTTGCACATAAACCTCTTGCACTTATAAGAAAATAGCATGAAGGAGAGTTTTTAATTAGTTGGCTATAACTTGGGAGATCAATTTGTAGATAGCATTGCATAGGGCAATCGATCTAAATTCATCAATCTTCATCACTTCCTTCTTGGAAATGAGGCTCAAGAAAGTGGAATTGAGGGATTTCAAAATGGATTTGGAAACTTGAGATTCTTGAACAATTTCCCAGAGCTCATCCCCCAAAAGGCCCCAAATCTTTGGAGAAAGAGAGTTGGAAACCCATTTGGGCTAGGGACCCTAGCCCCAACCATACGAAAGAGAGCAATCTAAACCTCATCTTTAGAGATAGCTTGTATGAACATCTCATTCTCAATTTGACTAATCAAGGAGGGGATTTGGCCCATAAAGCTTCCTCATGTTCCACAAAGATCTTTTTCTCCCATAAGGAAATTGAGGACTTGAGGATGTGAGGGTCCTTGGTGAGGCTTCCATCTACTAGTTGGAGCTTGGAGATGTGATTCCTCTGTCTCCTAATTTGACAAGCTAGATGGAAAAACTAAGTGTTCTTGTCTCCCTCATGGAGCCATTTGATTCTAGATTTCTTCTTTCAATAGACCTCTCATTTGTAAATGTCATCAAGATTAGAAGAGACCACCTTTTCTTCTCCAATGGTAGATTCTAAATTGTTGTTATCTTAGAGCATATATTGGATCTTTGTCATTTTGTTCGCTAGAATAGCCTTTTCCTTAAATAGGATTTTTAAGTTCTAGTGTTCCACTCTTTGAGTCTTAGCTTAAGAGTTTTTCAGTTTTTTGTTGAAGACATACATTATTGTTCTGTAGTAGTCATTTTGACTTTTCCAGAAAGAAGATGCTACTTGGTCAAGATCAATATGAGTAACCCACATTTTCTCTAGTTTGAAAGGATGACTTTTGGGGAAATTATCTTAGATCGATGTTCAAGGAAATTAGCCAATTATCAAAGCCTCCCTCTATCAAGACCTCAAGGTTACAAAGGAAGTTGTCCAACCATGAGGTAGAAGCCAATAAATGATCAATCTTGGCCAAAATTTGATCTCTCCAATTTTTTCAATTAGTCTAGGTAAACCAACCTTTTTTAGGATGGATATCCTAGAGGGAAAATCTCTAAGGAGAGTAGGGAATCCCTCCTTATTAGGAGGGGAAAGAGATCCGCCTTGCTTTATCGAGGAATCAAGTCTAGCATTGAAATCTCCAACAATAATCCAATTAGCTTCTTCATCCATTCTTACCATATCTTTGATTTGACCACAACATAGAATCTTGCCTTGTGTGGATTGCAGATCTCATAGACATTATGTAAAAAGCCCTGCCAATTTCTTGACCAATAATTCACAATTTTATCAACTTTTGCTAATTGGCATTTCGTCGAACAGTTCATATGTAAGGGTTTATGAGAGGTTTTTTGTATGTCATGCTTCGAGTAATTCATTCTAATACATCATAGTGTATTTTCCTTTCATGTTTTCAAGTTAACATTCACAGATTTTTGAAGAGACAATTTAACAAACAATTGGGATGCATTCAAATAGTTGTATAAATTATAAAAATGAATATTCAGTCTGCCGGTTTGATAAACAATGTACAGAAAATAGTTCAGATTATTCCCTGACCTCTTTGAATACAAAATGGAATTCCCCAAGCTCTGCAGTAGCAAAGATACAAGCTGCAGATTGCATCAAATGCCCACAAGTTTGCTGATAAATACCTTACAGACCACATACCATATGCAGAAATGATGGTACCAGCAATAAAACCTCAAAACTGCTTCATGAATGCACGACTGGCAAGTTGAGTTAGCACCTAGCAAGGAAGAGGCTCACGCTGCAGTCAGGAACCACTATCTTCATAGATCATGCCCTTACATCCCCTCCAAACAGCTTCCAATATGACGCCTAGCCCCATATATATGAGCGCCCAGCAATAAAGAAGTCTCTTGCCTCCTCAATGAGGAAATTATCTCCATGCCACTTGAAGACTGAAATTGGGCCTCCAAAAACCCACAAACTGCTCATATAACCACATGTCCAGCTTAGATTGATAATGGCAGCCAGAATAAATACTCGAATCTTTCAATATTTAATCAATAAACTCATCGCCCAACACTTAGCGTCATTCCTCTACTATGGTGTCCACATTTACAGTCAACATATTTAAGAAACTTTTCATTCCATTGTGCTTGAAACCAATACTATAATATATCTCTTTAAACTTGCAGGTTCCTGATAATTTGTCTTGCCTGCAAGACTTCACAAATTATTTACTCGTTTGATCCAAGCATGAAACTTACGTGATTTCACTTGCAATCAGCTAGGGAAGTTATCTCACCATGGAAACTGATTTGCCATAGGGTTTTCATCCTAAGGTTTTGCTCCAACAAGAAGCTCCAAATTCACGATAGAGAAAAATAAACAAGCATGAGCAAATGAGCTCCCAAATTCTCTTTTATATTTTCTTGAACAAACCTTTTGAAATTCCTACTTAAAATATTTCATTAAAGCTCAATAATAAAGTGATTTTTAATTATTTTTTAAAATCTTCTCTTAAAGTCACTTTATTAGATTAATTAAAATAAAGCTACCCATAAAATGTACTTTATTGGACAACTTTAAATTAATTAATTTAATTTATTCCCTGATGTCTCAAAATTAGCTTACGAGAATAAAATAGGCTAAACAAACACTTTTGGCTACTCCTCAAAAGGGGAGATTACACATTAATGAAGGAAAAATACAAATTAAAGGCCATAACCTCGATCCAACAAACTACCAATTTGAAGAGAGCATTTCTTGTAAATTGGCTTCTTGCCTATTCCAGATAATGGCTATGCCACTAGTTGAAACTTTGGCAGTTTTATGCAAGAATTCCCATTTTCCTTGAATGAGGGACATATTATGGAAATACTGATGTGAGTTGATTATGGTTTCTTGGATGAATAAAAATATCCAAATTAAATTTCTCCAAGAATCTTCAAATAAGCTTCTTCTTGGAGGGGAATTCAATCCCTAAATGTTCCAAGAGATCATTACGATTGGGGAATCTCTGATCTCTTGGTGCACACCAAGCTAGATTCCATTTGAGATCCATTACTACTAGCCACATTCACTAGAGTAACATTTGTAAGGTTGTATATTTGTTGGGTTTACCCACCTTAGCTTGATCAAAGTCTCCTTTTCTTTTTAAGTTTTTTTTAGATCTCTTGTAGATGGGAGCCTTTGGTTTTAAACTGAATTTTTCTTGAAGATCTAAAGGGTGACGTAGATTATCTTGACGCTTAAATTTTAAGGTATACTTAGGGGGATTGTGCCTATTATCCTTACTCTTCAGATCTAGAGAGTCCTTTTCAGCTTCTTGTTCATCAACTAACTTTTCTAGAGCTCCTTTAAATTTGTAGACCATTAAGAAATCCTCTTGACCTTTAGATCCACTCTCTTGAAAATGTATCTCCTTTACTATCTCCATTATATCTTGTAAAGACTTAGTGGCATTTTTTTTGTTACTATCAAGATTTTTATTCCTAACAATATTCTTCTTTTTGGGTTTAGTAAAAATGTCTAGGTCTTTCTTGAATCTTTTCTGTTTCCATCTCCCCTTTAAAATTTGGATACTCCTTGATAAGATGCCCATATTCATGACAACCATAACATTTGAATGACATGCTTTCATAACCTAGAGCTTGGATCTAGTCCATCTCTCTAGTCTTCAAGGTAATATTTTTGGAGGAGGAACAATGAGATCCAACTCTACACAAATTTTGGCATAGAATCAAAGATTCTTACCATGGAATGGCTTTGAGATGTCAATAGCTGATCCCAATGATTTGGCAATTGTTTCAAAAACATATGGGGGCCAAAACTCCTAAGGGGGAGTTTACATGCAAATCCAAACTGGTGTCATCATGGGCATTCCCTCAACGAGTTTGAAGCCCACATGGCAGTGTTGAAGAGCACACAGGAAATACTAAGATGGGGCGGGGTGAGGGGGTAAGGGGGGGCAAGGCAAATCAGTATTTCAAACTTTTAAAACTCAAAACCATATAAATCAAAAATCAAAACAGCAAGAGCAAGATGACCACCGTTTTTCATGTGGAAAACCCTTTCAAGTAAAAAACCACGGCAGATCAACAACAATGGGCACCAACCCAGATTATGAGTGAGCACCAACTCTCCCTCGAAGCACCAACTTCAACATGAGCACAAACTCACAAAGCAACTTCTCACAAGTCTGTAACATTGCATTCAAACACTGCCTTCACATGAACTATGAGGCTCATGCTTACACACACACAGTCCAAAATCAAAAATCTGAAAGAGCACGTCCCTTGTCTTGCACACCCAAGATCACCATGCAGCTAAGACGCATTAGGCAGACCTTCTGTTTGTACAACAACATATATAATCTCTGCTAATATGCATCAATCATACTAGTTGCAGCATTTTGGGGCATCTTCTTCTTCAAACATCAACAGTTCATTACATCCCCTTCTCTTAATCACACGCACAAAACTTCACACAATCAAAATCAAGTTATCACTATTCTTTAGAATCTTATGTCATCGATCTCAAAACACTCAAAACACCACAAAAAGGAGGTACGAATCAGTTCATCTTCAAACTGCGAATGCATAGATGATAATCTTTGAGTCCCCACAAAACGTATACACTGCCATAAGCTCCATTTTTAAAGCTCTCAAAAAGGCAATCAAAATGAAAAGCATGTCCTCAACTCTCTACGGCTCTGATGACTTTAGTGAAGAAATTAAAAGCTGCGACAAGATCCATGAGCATCATTCATTATATATATGCTTGTCAAAGAAACAAAAATGGACAACACAATGATTTCAGCGAACAACAATTTCTGAAGACGCCATCTCCTCATAACATCTTCTCTCACACATTCTTTGTCCAAAGGACAGACGTTTTGAACTCTTACAAGGGCTTGACTCTTGTCCTCATACAAAATGTGAAGATAGACATTGAACCATACAAGGCGGACTCCACACCAAGTATTGCACCACACGAATTCAAGCAAAATGAAGAATATGGCATATCCAAAAAACTTAAAGCTTTGGGCAAAAACAAAATAAATGTATATCGCCCAATATGCATGACTGAAGATACTAATTGTTTCGTTACAAAGCTGCCGCTAGGAATCAGAGGTAGTTGTCACACTAAATATGAAGACGTTTCAAAAAGAAGTCACCAAGAAGAGTCAACGCAAAGAGAACTCGATTTAAATAATCAAAACATTACCAAAATGAATATCCTTTTCCAAACAAAGAAGGTGATGGCGATTTATTTCAAGCCCACACAAACCTTTGAAATATCATTTTTATAAATCGTTTAGTCAAACACGTCTTTGCCACACCTGTAGCCGTCGCACCAAAAGTAGAAGGTAGAGGTAATAAAAAAATTAAGTCGCCTCACACTGTCAGAAGCCGTTACAAATGAATGAAGCCGTCCCAATAAAAATTTGCAGATGTAATATTGAGCCGCCACATTAGAAATAACTCAAGCCACCACCAAAAAATAGAGAGCTCACAGGATTACAATAAGCCGCCCTTCATTGATAGAGATATTAGAAAATAACAGCCTCACTAAATTAAATCGAGCCATAAAAAGATTCAACCATATGATATCTTACTTGGCAAGAGACTTGTTGACTTGCAAAGCTGACAAAGCATTAGACATGGCAAGCAGGCAGCTGAAACAAGCAACCAAGTAGGTGCAGTAGACAAGCAAGCACCTCAAGTAGGCAAGCAACCAGCTCAAGCAGACAACCAAGTAGCTCAAGCAAACAACCAGTAGCTCAAGCAAACAACATCAAGTGCTTCATGAAGAGTCGAACATTTTGAAAAAAATAGGGGCCTTAAACAAAGACCATATCTCTATCAAATTCATTAACAAGTACAATAATAAAATACCCTTCGGCACAAGCACACAACTCATAATCTCCTTTTGTTTTCCAATTCTTTCAAGCCCACAAATATAAGTTTTCAAGAGATAAATGTATGCCAAGGAATTTGCAAATTAGTTTTCTACTACCATTTAGGGTAGACAAATTCTTTCAAAATTCTTGGACATCAATGTTGGTGATTGGAGAGTGCTCTAGAGTTGGCATGCATTGATTTGAACTATTTTTGGGTTGAATGATCTTGTGCTTGCCCCTAGCTCGACTAGGATTGCATCAATTTCCTAATTAGAATTGAGGATCTAGAATCCTAGATCCTATGAACACATTTTTGAAAGAACAAGCGTGGATATATCCCCTCGCTTGAACGTATTGAGGGTAAACTAGAAGGAAGGAAGAACAAGAACTAGGAGCACTGATAGAGAAGACAAAGGCAAAAACTCAAAAAACCTTAGAAGAGCTCATTCCACATGTTTGAGATTTGATCAACTTGAACCCAACTCAAACTAAGTAAAAGAAGTTGAAATTTAAAAATTGTGAACATTAAATATATCTACTAAAAATATAAACACAAACCCATACAATGTTAGCCAAATAGATTCATTTATGAGCTTAGTGAATTTAGTTGGCCTAGTGTAAGTTTGTCTAGGCTTGTTGAAACATTGAAGACATTGTTTAAGCAAAAAAAATTTTGAATGGTTCAATATATTTCCTTTAGAAAGCATAGGATAAGACATTGACTTAGCCTCCATCTAGAACAAAGCTCTTAGATGGCATTTGAATAGAACTTTTGATCGCCAATAATAACATAAGACCACAAGTTTGCTTCCCATTCAATAGGTCCCCAAATTTCATTAATGTTGTGTGTTTTATAATTTATTCCTTACTTCTAACTAGTGATAAAGGTCCCTAACTTTCATTAATGGTTTTGTTTTTTATAATTATTCCTTACTTCTAACTAGTGATACCCGCTTTGCGTTTGTATAACAAAATGGATTCCAAAGAGTTGATACTTATCATTTTGTTTGTGACTGCATTGGTTTAACTAGAGTTTATTGAAGTAAAGAGTCTTCTGAGTTGTTGTGTGAATGTATTGAAATTAAATGTGACAAATTTTAGTAGGTGAGTGGTTTCAATATAGCATATCTAAATTCCTCATTCTCCTTTCTACTCCGCCTAAGCATGTTTGATCTCAATTGTAACAAACTCATGAGAAGCCTTCCATATTTTTTATGCTGTTTGAAAGGTGTAGGCATGGGGGAACACCTTGTTGTTCCCAGAACGTCCTAATTTTTTGAAAAAAAGGGGGATAGGAAGGGAAATCTGGTCCTCGTTCTTCCATCTCCAACATGTCTTGGACATATGGGACAAGTGTCTAGGCCGCAGGGACACATCCTTGGGGAATATTTTCATAAATTCACAAAATTATAATAGGATTGTTAGAGCTAATAATATCACAAGTCTAAACCAAATAAGCACACCAAAGACCTCTACTATTCAATTTGATGAAACTATTCATATTGCTATTGAAAGAGCTTAAGAAGAGCAATCTAGAAGAAAAAGTTCAATAGATTTCATACTCTACATTCACACTCCATTCAGCAACTCTAGAAGTAGTTGGTGCCACAAAATTATTTTGCTAGCATCCAGTCAGCCTACAAAATAAAATTCCTTTTTCCACTTGGTAATTCTAATGTAGTTAGCATGGCTCTCCATAGGGCACATCTAACTTAATTCGGGGGCTGCCAACTACAAGAGCCGCACAGTTAACCATTTTGGCCCCAATCTCTGCAAAGCTTACATGGTCAAGGCCTTAAGTCACTCTTTGCTTAACAACATTAAATATGTTAGTGTTGGTATACATATTTGTCACTACAATTCTATCTCCAAGAATGATCCTGTTTTCTCGAAGAGCAGTGACAATCGTTCCAATAGTTGCAGAGATTGTTATGGAATAGCGATCTTCCTCTACGTTTGAGAGGGGCAGCTCCCTCGTATGATGTGGGTATTTTTTAGTTTTTAATACTTTTAACCTGAAAGTACAAAAAGGAGAAAAGAAAATAAATTACATAAACCCCAATGGTATACACATGAATACCAACTAAGATTTCACAACTATGACAGAATATAAGGGGGTTTCATCATAAGGTATACTTCTGATGTGCAATGAATTACATAAACCCCAATGGTATACACATGAATACCAACTAAGATTTCACAACTATGACAGAATATAAGGGGGTTTCATCATAAGGTATACTTCTGATGTGCAATGAAGATGAAAGAAGGATAGCAAACCTCAACACATGAGGAGATAAGTTACTTTTACACAGTCAAACCAAGATACCAAGATATGATTGTGTTTCATCAATTTCATAGATTGAACAAATAACCAATGATTTCCACAATTACTCAAAGGGATTACCAATTTAAAATACGAGAAATTGGTAATAATAACTCAAAAACACATTTAGGACATATGAACCAAATGCATTCTTTATTATCTTTTTGAAATTATACAATTCCAAGAACCTCTTAAGTACAAAGTGTCAAGCCAAAAGCCCTGATACAATCTCTCTGAAAAGTTTTCCTCAAGAGTTCCCCTTCATAAAAATTCTCCCTTTACAATAACCAAAGCCTTGTATATATAGGCTTCCTTCTTGTAAATACCCTATAACTACCTTGTAACTACTTGGTAACTACATTTTTGAAATACAATGATTTTGAATATAATAAGCCTTATTTGGTTATATTTTACATCACTTTTCCAGAAATAAGGTTCATTTTCTAACTTCTAGTTACAATAAGTGACATAAGTCACTTTTACAAAAAGGTAACGAGAAACTTATAACTTTTGAGTTATGGGTTATGCTGAGGTATTACATAAAACTTAGCAAGTTGCATAGTATGAGATGCACGATCTTTAGTCACACCACGGAGTGTATTCACATATTGAAACATCTCTGCTAGTGGTACCAATGTATTAAAAACTTTCAATCCTCTTGATTTATCAACAAAGTTGTGAATTTGACCACACCTCAAATTGAGATCACCAATAACATCTCCCAAATACTCCCTAAGTACCACAATTTCTACTTTCATTACAGGTTCCTGCAACTTTAGACTTGCCTTTTTCATTCCTTCCCTGAAAGCACCACAAGCTGCTAGAGGAAATGCTAGTACATTGGAGTCCACATCATAATATGATCCATTTGTAATGGTTGCCTGCACATCAATAATAAGGAAGCCTGTGAGAACAACATTGGTCATGCACTCTTCTAATCCCTTCATTACACTGTGGTATATACACCTTAGATGCAACTCCACCTTTACTCTTCAATTTGTACCCACCACCATCTTACTACATTTCGTATTTTCATCAATCTTCTCACAAGAATCAAATCTCAAACTTGATGCTACATTTGGAGTAACATCTTTTGGTAGCAGCAACCGTAAAGCACCATTATCTCTCTTATGTAATATGGATTTAATTCCTCCTAGTGTGCTCTCCTCTGCCTATTATGAACTACAAATTGAGGTCAATTATCCAATGGTGATAAAACTACCATCAATATCTAAATGCATTTCATATTGCCTGTTTCGTTTAAATGAGAGGTTTTGAAAAACATTTGGAAACTTTCTCCACATATTTTGATA
>VDFB02023552.1:0-34771 GCA_007258455.2 Sequoia sempervirens
ACAATATACTTATGTGCTAGTTTTGAAAAGTAAGGTTGAACACCTTATTAATAGATAATCTACCATATAAGTGTATGAGAATGTGTTTATGCCACATCCTTGTATTGCTATATTCATTTAGACATGGTAGTACAACACACAAAATAAAACTTATAAGGTATTCAAGTTGATTTACTTGGAGTGTGTTAAAGATGATAGGAGAGAAATCCAATCACAAATCGATGCCTTTATCTATCAGGCATCAAATTCTCTAGATTTAATCAAACATGCAACAACTAAAAACAAGGTGATGTCTTAATGAAGTCACCAAAAAAGACTATGCCTTTGAAAATGCACATGCAAGCTAGAATCTACATATCATTTAGAAAGAAAATAAATAGTTGCTGAATATTAAGAGAGTCTACTTAGTGATCCTCAAGTATACCCATATATTTCCTTTATTATATTGAAAAGATACCATGTAAAAGCTTTGCAAGGATTTTATATACTTCTAGTTGAAAAAATAAACAACATACATCTAGAAATGGATACCATACATAAGGAGATAAGGTTGATTCTACATCTTCAAAGCTTACAAATATTATTGCAGGTTCAGGAGAAAACTTAGATCATTGAAATTAAAAATAGCTACACCCAAAACTAGAAATCAAAACCCTAAGATTTCCTATGAATATATTTTTTTTGTTAGTTTTGCAACTACTTCCCTCTTTAAAAATGTTATCTTCTTCTCCTCATATGTTAATTTAGGAGGATATGTATCTCTCCACCATATAAGGAGACCTTGGGGAAAGAACCATGGTTTCCAAGAATTATACCAACATCCCATGTCTACTTGCATAAACCTCACATGGTGGCACACCATGAAGCCAGGTTCCTACATTAACAAACACATAAACGAGGAATAAAAACCCTACAAAATCTATAGTAAAATCTAGCCAAGAATGGTTATTTGGCATAAAGAGGACCTGTGAAACATAAAGAAGCATGGGCACCACCTTTTCTCACTTTTAGTTGTCAAGAAATGCATTAAATATCATCCATGTAGCCTTAATGATCAAATATGGTAGGTGAGAAAGTAGATGCAACATTAATGGAATTTACAGCTAAAGACACATCCTTTGAGAGTATTGCTAAAGTGTTGGGATTGAACCAACCATTGTATTGATCATTAAATTGTCCACAAGCTTGAAAGGTCATCATCATCAGACATTGGGTGTCAAGCCTACCAAGGAACACATGTCAAAGGGTAGGTGAAAAGTGTTGGTATGTGAAGCCCAATTAAACTCCGAGTTAATATTTTGGTCACTTTTCTCAAAACAGTTTCCTCCCAAATTAATTAAAAAGGGAGTGCAGGGGGGTAGAGCCCATCCAAGAAAAAAATCACCATTTCTCTTAAAGGAAATTCATAGTTAAATTTTATTATGAAACTATTTGTAATTGCCTAAAAATTTAATGGTTCTTGCTATGGATTTGAAGTTGGAATACATAGAAAATAGTGCATAATTGGAATTAGAGTAGGCATGTGAAAATGTGTTACTTTTAGAAAAGGAAATCTGTGGATGAAGAAGTGAACAATGTACAAGGGAATTTAATAAGTCATGATTAAGAGAAACAAAAATTCAATAGAGTGTGTGGGAGTGTAGCAAAAACATTGTAATGAGCTTGCATCAACACAAGGTGTACATAAAGAGCACAAATTGTTTGGTATATGCAATAAATTATTGCAAGTTAAATATACTTTTTAATTTTCTAGAAGTTCAATAAAACCAAACTATTTTTATTTGTGGATGTAGCCCAAAGGGTGAACCATGTAAAAAAATTGTCATACATCTCTTTGAATTCCATTCTTTGTTCTGTCATTTAAATCTACATTATAGTTGGTAATTTAATTCCTCCATTCTATTGGAAAATCCTAACAAAAAGAGCATCCATGAACCAAAAACCTCAAAGAGAAAAACCTTTGTCAAGCATTAGGCATCAGGCCTACTGCATACCACATACTATGCCGATGAAGAATATAGTGAAGAATGTAGAAACCACGATCCCCAAAATGGAAATTTTGTCAAATGTTGGGACTGACGCTTGTTAGAAGAAGGGAAGGAAGAATGCCAAAAGACTAAAAATTTGGTAGAAAGATGGAAGTGCATGGAGGAAAGGAAGATGCTAGGAAACTAAGAGAAGGAAAACTTATGGTTTTGAAAAACTTGTTAGGGGTCGAAAGTGGTTTTGAAAATAGCATTAGCATCCAATGGAGTTCTCAAAACCTTTCAAAGTTCCAAAAAAAAATTGAGTTAGGATTTATTATGAGGTTTCAAAACTACCTTTAGATTTTGACAAGGTTTTCAAAACCATGAAAACTTCTAATGATGATTGGATGAAAGAATTAAACCTTATCATAAATATAAGACAAAATATAGAAGAAAAATTGATCACCAAAGATCAAAGATATGACATTAGGGATTGAGGATCAAGAAGAAACTTTATTCCTTATGAAAAAGATAGGACAAAATATAAGGGCATGTGGAATAAGATGGGTCCACAAAGAGGGGAAGTTTCAAGAAAAATAATGTTGACAGGAATAGGTACTTGTTTTTAAAAGCTAGGCACTCATTATGCTTCGGATCCCAATCTAATTTTTGATTTGGTTTTAGGCTTAGGAAAGGCTTGGTAACCCAACCCTTAGCTTTGGACTTGCAAGTACAAGGTCATGGAAATGTCAAGATAAATAATTGACTTTGACAATATGGATAACAATTTTTTTTCAAACAAAATTCAAAATTAAAACCCATTATAGATCATGATGTCTAGTTTTCAAATATGTAATTTTTAATGATTATATTATTTAATCTATTATTTAATTAATTTATAAGGAAAATAGTCCATAAAATTGAAATGTCATTTTTAAATATTTTTTAATAACTTTTTATTTGTTTTTGATTAGAGGTAAAAAATGGGTTTTGAAGGGGCCCAAAACCCTTTACATTAGAAAGTAGTTGAAATAAAAGATAATAACATTAAGCCAAAAAACAACCCAACAACAATGACCCATCAACAAAAAAATAGCCAAAAAGGAGGACCAACCAACATCACTACATGCTTTTTAGAATGTCTGCCGCCTCCACATCATAGTATATAGCTTTTTGTGCATCTTCCAAAACATCAAAATTATCCTTCCCATATGCCCCACCCTGAGCTTTAGTTTTGTTCCTAGTCCTAGTGGGACCATCCATATTTACCTCTAAAATCAAAATAATACCTTTCTCACCACCCTTCCCAACAACAACATCCTCCCCCATCTTCTTACCAGCAACAACAACCTCAACATCATGGGCACTACCTTTTCACTTCTTAGCACTAACCACAGGAGAAGTAACAACAGTAGACTCATATTTTCTAGCAATTTTATGACCCTCCCCTCCTCTCATCACAAAATCCAAAATTTTCCCCATTTGATCCTCAAGAATGAGGATTATTCCTTCCATATTCTACTTCATTTTGAGGGTTTCCTTTGCAATAGTGTCCACCACAATATTTAAGGAGTCAAACAACTCATCTATTTGATTATGAACATAGGACCCCTCAACCTTGTTAACCATTCCCTTGAATCTGACATTCATTTTATTGAGTTCATGGAAAAACCATTTAAAAAGCTTAAACAAAAAAATGGACCCCACACATAGTACCAAGCACATCAAACAAATCATCTCTATCAACATTAAAAAACCCTCTTCCTAGGGAATCCTCCTCATCAAAGGAGCTAATCGTATCCTTATTAGTAGGGGAGTTCTTACCTTTTTCCACAACAACCAGAGACTTGAGTTTGCAGATGGAGCTCACAATTTTCTTTTCCACCACCTTTCTCTTCATAATCCTCTCCAAGTCCACACCCTGGATCTCCAAAGCAAGATCAACATCCCCATATTACTTATCTTTCACCTGCATAACCAACTTGACACTCAGGGAACCATCAGCAAAGAGGCTTCCCACAATTGTGAGAGGATGGTTGTACTCCAGAATTTGGATCAGAGACTACAAAACCCTTTTCTTCCCACTCACTTCCCCCAAATCCTTCTTTTTGGCAGTAAGGGGTGGTGAGGAAGCCTCCCCATATAGGTCATTCTTCACCTTTAGACCCCTAATCGACACAACAACTTCTTCACTACAAGTTAAATAACCTCCACTAGCACAAGCTTCCCCTTTTTTATTCTTACCTGTGGGAGGGAAATGTGGATCCCCTTCCAGAGAAGAGAGAGAATCAAGCACAAATTCCACATCCTCCTTTGACTCATCCTCTTTTTCCAAAACCAATTTCCTTTTCTTGACCTTTTTGCTAACTAGTTCATCTTCGGAGGCTGTATCATACCCTTTAGAAAGTTTGGATTGTTTACCTTTTAGGGTAACCATAGGTTTGGGAACCTCAAAAGTCTTCGCATAATTAGAGATAAGGAGAATTAACCCAACATGCAATAGAGTATTTTTTGATTTCTTCTTGTAATCCTTGATTCCCGAGTCAAGAGACATAAGAAGATAAAATGGGAAAGAAACCCTCTTCTTATGTCAGAAGTGGTTAAGCAGAATGAAATGATATGCATTCATCGCTGAAAAATGACCTTCCAGGGTAATGTAGTAGATTAATTCCTTTGCTACATCCCCCCATAAATCCTTAAGGGAACTTCATGTTGGAAACACAAGGGAAGACAACTAAGATGGGGGGGTGAATCAGTTGTCACAAAAATTCAAAACTTATTAACCTTATTCTCAAATCTGATCAATAACCATGAAAGTATAAATCAACAACACATCAAAAACACACATAACACCAAGATTTTTATGTGGAAACCCTGTTAGGGGAAAAACCATGGTGGAGGTTAGTGCACAAGATTATACCCTATTAAAAGTATAAAGAATAAAATTGGGAATGCACATGCATTCAGGCACACTGCCTAGAGCTCACTACTCAATTACAAAAGGAAGACTCATTGTCTTAAAAAAATGTTTGGATTACATCCAAAAGATGTGAACTAAGAAAATAGCATTTTCTAATGCCTGATTATAGTTCCGGTTAAGCACATGAACACTTCCTCACACTTTGATTCTTCCTTTGAATGATTATTAAATTATTCACACATCTCATACACAAGCACACCTTCAAATGGAATAAACAATCACATATATATCTGCAACAAGAGATTACATCACTACATGGTGGCCTCAACAAAATAATAAAATGAATACAAACTATCGACCCAAAACAATAAATAATTTTCCATGCAAATCGACCAATGTCAGCCACAACATAGTGAAGACCTAAAATAAAATACTCAAACATGAAAACACTTCAAACACTTATTCGTTGAAGATCCACAACATGCTACAACACCCTATCAGCCAAGAACATGAAAAACATGAACACGCAAGAGAAAATCTCTAATTGTGAGCACAACGATCAATTTGGATGTGCAACAAAGATAGAGCATGATCTAGAAACATCCATAAACATAATGAATCACTAGAGAAGCATCTGCAACAACTGAACTTACTAGAATCACATCATCTTCATTTAGGAACACCAACTAAAGCAACAAAATGACTGTCAGAACACAACTGCTCATAACTCAATCAAATCTTCATGTGGATTTCTGAAACTTAACATGGGAAAACTAGATATACTCGACAAGAAGCCCTTTAATCCACAACCTTTGATCATCAATGTACTGAGCTCACCAACAAACTAAAGTTCACTTCACCATTGACAACCTGTAACTTATTTATTACAATTTTCTCAATATCCTCAACATATACAAATTCTAAGACATTAATGCCAATATTGTTGAGATCAATGACAACCACATATCAAAAACACAACCACAACATCCAACAATCTCCCCCTTTGGCATTGATGACAACACATGATGTGAAAAACACCATCAATGTAACTATCTTTAGCACTTACTCCCCTTTAGGTTCTGACTCTTTTCTTCTCAATTCTTTTACACAACTCTTCTCCACACATGACTCTTGTCCCTAGATAATTTACAATTTTTCACATGACTCTTCTCCCCCATTGAAATCAATGAAAAATATATCTTTACTGCACACAAGCTCTAAACCATATATCTGAACATTTAACTACTCCCCTTGAGTAGTAGCCATCACAACATCAATTCAGATCAAGATATGACTATGAAATGCACAGATTGATGCAAGTCAATGCATCTTAGTTTTGATTAGAAGGGGTAATTACCCCTAGCTTCCCTCTGAGATACTCAAAAGTATCCTTAGGCAATGGTTTGGTAAATACATCTACAATCTGTTCCTTAGTAGGAACATACTCCAATATGACTTCCTTTTCACTCACCTTCTCTCGAAAAAAGTGAAACTTGATAGATATATGCTTGGTCTTTGAAAGCAACACCATATTGTTAGAAATATTAATTGCACTTGAATTATCACAGAATATAGAAATAGGTTCATCATACACAACTCTAATATCTTTCAACATTTGCTTCATCCACAATGCTTGAGTACAATTGTTAGCAGCAACAATGTATTCTACCTCTGTAGTAGATAAATAAATGGCATTCTGCTTCTTACTTAACCATGAAATCATCTTCTTTCCCAAGAAAAATGCACCACCAATAGTACTCTTTCTGTCATTCATATCACCTGCCCAATCAACATTGGTAAAAGAACTCAAAGTAAGATCATCATCTTTAGGATACCACAACCCAAAATAAACTATCCCCTTCAAGTATTTGAAAATCCTCTTCACAGTTGTTACATGAGATTCCTTAGGATTAGCTTGCAATCTTACAACAATGCATACAACATTCATGATATCTGGTCTAGTTTCAGTCAAATAAAGCAATCCACCAATCATCAATTTGTATCTAGTTTGATTTACTTTCAGAGATTCATCATCTTGTGTCAACTTGCATCCAGCCACCATAGGTGTACCAATTGGATTTGAATCTTCCATACCAAACTTCTTTAGCAATTCTTTCACATACTTGGTCTGAGATATGAAGACCACTTTATCTAGCTAATTAATTTTTAATCCCAAAAATAATTTCATCTATCCAATCATAGACATCTCAAACTCATTTTGCATCTCATCAACAAAATTCATGCACAAACTATCTCCTCCAAAAATGATATCATCAACAAAGACTTCAACAATCAAATCTTTATCATGATTAATCTTGAAATACAAATTACTATTAGCAATACCTTTATTGAATCCAAGCTTCAACAAATACTTGTCCAATATGGCATACCATGATCTTGGGGCTTTCTTAAGTCCATACAATTCTTTCTTCAACTGACAAACCACATCTCCTTGATCAATCAATTGAAATCCATTAGGTTGCTCAACATACACTTCTTCCAATTTTCCATTTAGAAATGTTGACTTGACATCCATCTGATAAACCTTGTAGTTTTTGTAAGCAACATAAGAAAGAAATAGTCTCATAGCTTCAATCCTAGCAATAGGTGCAAAATTTTCTTCAAATTCAATTCCTTCCATCTGAGAATATCCTTTACACACTAGTCTTTCTTTGTTTCTAACAAATTCACCTTGCTCATTCAGCTTGTTTCTAAAGACCCATTTAGTTCCAATTACATTTTTGTCCTTAGGTCTAGGAAAAGGAATCCATGTATTATTCTTCTCAATTTGTTTTAGTTCTTCTTTTATTGCTTCCACCTAATGTTCATCTTTGCATGCTTCATTCACACTATTAGGCTCAGTCTTTGAAATCAAACAACATTCTTCTGCAATTTTTCTCCTAGTTTGAACACCTTTGTTCTTATCACCTATAATATGATCTTTGAATGATTTAGTCTTACATACCTTCAAGTCTTAGGATGTTCTTGAACTTCGCTCTTGTGATCTTTATTCTACACTTTCACTAAGTCCTTCCCCTTGATTTTCTTGGTTCACCATAATGATCTGAACTTGATTTTGAGTCTGAAATTTCTTTCCTACGACAAAACTATTATTCTAATCATTTAAATCATATCCATATGTTCTAGATGGTCTAGCTATGTCTTCATCAACCTTGACATTTGCACTTCCAACTAATTTCCTCAATCTCTTGTTGTAGCACTAGTAGGCCTTACTCTTAGTAGAATAACCAAGAAATATTCCTTCATCACTCCTAGCATCAAACTTTCCTATATCTTCATCTCTTTTGATATAGCATTTACTCCCAAAGATTTTGAAATATCTAACAGTAGGCTTGTGGCCAAACCGTAGCTCAAAAGGAGTCTTACCAGTATCACCTTTGACTTGTACCCGATTGAGAATGTAAACAAAAGTTCTCACAACTTCTCTCCAATAGATATGAGGAACATTTCCTTCCAGCATCATAGTCCTAGTGGCATCTTGAATTGTCCTGTTCTTCCTTTCTGCAACTCCATTTTCCTGAGGGGTCTGCAGGGAAGATAATTGTCTCTTTATCCCATGCTCTTCACAAAAAGAATTAAACTCATGGGAAGTGAATTCACCACCTCTATCTGATCTCAAACATTTAATCTTTAGACCTGTCTCTATCTCAACCATAGCCTTAAAAATATTGAATTTCTCTAGAGCTTTAGATTTTTCCCTTAAGAAAGTAACCCACATCAATCTAGAGTAATCATCAATAAGTAACATGAAGTACCCATCTCCTTGTAAACTTCTGACTCTAGAAGGACCACACAAATCAATATGAACAAGATCCAACACTTCATTTGAACAATGTTTTTTGCTCCAAAATGAAATTCTAGTTTGCTTCCTTAACTAACATTCCTTGCATATAGTATTAGTAGGATTTACCAACGTAGGAAGATCTCTCACTGCCTAAGTAGAACTTATCTTGATAATATTTTCAAAGTTTACATGACACATTCTCCTATGCCACAACCAACTTTCATCAACTTGAGAAATCAAACAACTTCTACCAGTAGCATTCAGGTGAAAGATGTTACCTTTCATTTTTGTACTTGAAGCAATCACATTTTTAGAACTCCCCAATATTCTGCACTTTCCATCCTTGAATTAAAGATTTTATCCCTTGTCAACCATTTGTTTGACACTTAAGAGATTATGCTTCAAACCTTCCACATATAGAACATCATTAGTATTATTCTTACCATCAAGAGAAATACATCCTCTACCATGGATTACACCAGCTTTGTCATCACCAAATCTTACAACACCACCATCATACTTTTCCAGGCTCACAAATTTTCTTTTATCACCTGTCATGTGATGAGAGCATCCACTGTCAATCACCCATTCATCTTTCTCTTCAACTCTAGTAGCTAGGGCTTTCTCCACATTTGTACAACTAACAGATTCAGTAGACATAGGATTATTTTCCTTGATAGCAATAAATACCCATTCATTCTCACTTACATTCCCTTTATCAAATTCATCATCTATCACACCTTCATCAACAACATAATAACACTTAGGCTTGTTAGGTCTTGGCTTAGGAACTCTTTCCGAGCACCTTGATGCAAAATGACCTATCTTATTGCAAGAAAAGCATTTAATAGGTAATTTCCCTTTATACTTACCTTCTCCTCTGGCTTCCCTTTTGACAATAAGTGCTTCGATCTCCTCTAGTTTTCTCTCCTCTTCTTTAATCTATCTCATTTCCTCCTCATACTTGAATACCTTTCTAGAAGAACTTTCACCCAGATCATATCTCTATTTATCTATTTTAGAAGTAGTAGCTTTGAATGAAAATTTTGTCTTAGGATGAGCATCACAAAACTCACTCAACTCAAAAGTAGTAAGCTTACCAATCAACATGTCTCTGGTTACATTTGTTATAGTTTGGATCTCCTCAATAGCAGTAGCTTTGACTTTGTATGAAATAGGAAAGGATTTAAGTACATTAGCAACAATCTCTGATTCTTCCAATCATCCACTAGCACATCTGATACCACGCACAAGCTCATTCACTCTTTGCATGAAATAAGTAATGTTCTCATCATCACCCATTCTCAACATTTCATATTTCCCGTTCAGGTTTTGCAACTTAGCAATCTTCACATTAACATCACCCTCATACAGAGTTTCCAACTTTTTCCATATCTCACAAGTAGTCATCAGATCCATAACATTTGTCATCTCAAAATTACTCAAAGCACTCAACAATTCTTCCTTAGCCCTGATATTGTACTTAGCTTCCTTAATCTCATCTGTAGTAGAAGGACTATTTTGTGGAATGATATACCTATTATTTGTAATTTTCCAGTAAGGTTCACCAATACATCTTAGATGACACTCCATTTGAGCCTGTACAAAGAATAATTTGTTCCATCAAATCTCAGACTATCTTTCTTGTATTATGTTAGAGATGGTATACTTACCTTGTGTGAGTGATGCACTTGAATAATTATTATTTTCACATCTAGTGTATGTGTATTGTATGCTTAAGTAAATTATTGTCTCCCTGCAAGTGATGCAACTTGAAATAGTTCTCATACTTGTACGAATGAGAACTTCATGTGACTATTGTGTGAATGTTGTATTAATGTGTTATCCATATGAGTGGTATATGACAATGTGTGTGTGTCATTGGATAGTGGTTGCAATTTCCTTGTATGGGATGCGACTTTTGTTGTAGGGAATCTTCAGTGAAGTTGAATGGTTAAGTAGAATGGATCTCATGCTTGGTGAGATTGGAATCTTTGACAACTTGTTGATTGCCATGATTGAATGTATTCTCTTACTTACCTCAATCTTGGAATCTAGGTATAGTTTTGTATTGTACTCCCTCTCTTGTTACTGGAATTAGTCACGTAGTTAATGTGTTGTGAACATGTAAAATTTGATATTTTAACACTATTTCTTTGACTTTGATTAATTTACTAAATGTTCTAAATGCCAGCATTGATTTTTTTTATTTGTGTTTGTAAGTATAGCCATCAAATTTTGATACTTATCTATCTTGTGACCATTATGGTCATGTGTGAATTATTGTTGAAATTGTGCATTTGAAAATATGCTTAAATGATGATTTTAACTGTATGTGTCCATGAACATTCTTAAAGTTTGACTCCTAATTATGTATATTCCATGAGTTATGAAAGAAATTGTTTTTGTGTATGATGAAATAATAGATACTGGTAGGAGGAATGTTAGTGGAGAAAATGAAGTGGTTGTGTAGTGAACTTCAGTTAAAGATGAATAAAATAGAGAAGTAAGAATGAAAAAATTCTATAGGATAAACATAAAATAGGAATAAGTGGTAAAGGATAAGATAACAAGATAAAAGGAATGGGAACAATTGTGATGAAGAATGACAAATGTTGATGCGTGGTAAGTTAGGATTGTTACAAAATAGTTGAATCAAATTATGGAATGATAGTCAAGAAAGTATGAGGAAGTGGATGTCGTAGAAAACACAAAATGGCAGAGAAAAGAAACACAATGGAAACAAGTATTGCTTGAACAAAAGTAGATAATTTAGAGTGGATAAGGACATACGAGGAAATATTCCTCATAACCGAGTAAAGAATAGGAATGTGGAATGTTGTAGTAACACAAAGTTTGAATGATAGAATGAAAGACTAAAATGAAAAGATAATAATATAGGAAGTTGAAAATGAGAAGAAACCATTGAGAAAAGAAGAATTGTGTGGAAATGAGAGGAAAGGATAAGATTGAAAGAGTTGATTGAAGTTTGACAGATAAAGTGTATTGCTAAAAAAAAAAGATGAGAAAAATGTTGTAGAACTAAAAATGGATAAGGAAGATTAGGAAGGTGTTCTAAACTGGAACCAACCAATAGATGGTAAAGGAAGTAAAACTACAAGATAGAGAAGGATGAATATAGATTGGTTAAGGAATATATAATAAAATAAGATGGAAAAGATGAATTAAATATGTGATGAAGGTAAGATTCAAATTCGAATTGGGAACTAAACATAAAGAAGAGATAGTTCAATAGATGAAGATACACATGTAGATAATGATGGAAATGGGAGAAGTACAAGAAGGTACAAGTCCAGGTACATGGAAAGTTCAAAAATAATAATTATCAAATGAATGGATTGCAAGTGTTCTAGTCTCAGAATAGTCGGTATGCACGATGGTTGGTTTGGACCTAGTTATTGCACCTTTGGATTTTGTCTTGTTATTTGGTAACATCAACCTAGTGATGGTTAGGAGGTAAGATCTTTTGAAAAATGTAGTGTTTTGTCAAATTTGAGATGCTCGTTTTCATGCTTTGAGTTGTATTGATGGATTACAATTTATGCCTCATCTAGTGGGCATCAAGAGTGTGATCAAGTTTGTATGCTTGAATATTGTGATGTTATTCCTTCATGCTCTGGAAAATGATCCATATGTTACTTGGATGTAATTGGATGGTAGTAATACCATGTCTTGTTAAATGTATAAGTATGAGTAGATGTACCATGTATGTAGTGTGCATGATTGGCATACTTAGTAAGCAAGGGTGGTGCTAGTGTAGCCCACCAAGATTTTTTTAAAAGAGGAGCAATGTTAAGCTACAAAAACGAAATGTTGTGCATTATAATGTCCAATGGGACAAGTAGTCGTTGGAAAGATCCATCTGGGTGAATGCAAAGGATATTTATAGATCCTCTCTGCATTTGAGATTCTAGCATACTTATTCTTTATGATTATTATGACTTTTATATATCATGGATGTTTAAAACTCTATTTGGTAGATGTTTGTAATAAGACATTGAGACAATGTATCTTCCAAGTGGGGAAGGATGTCATGTCTCAAACTTGGATGAGGTTTTCTTTTACTTTATATGGAACTGGAACATGAATAAATATGTGTGGTAGAATAATTGTGGTGAATTTTGAATAAGGAATTAGGTGAATGTTTAATTTATTTGAAAGATGAAATGCAATGGATGATATTTTATTTGAATAAAATGAAATGTGATGATTATTATGATGTAACATAGAGAATGATATGTATTTATTTGATTATATTTTTGGACACTAATCTATTAATGGGTGCCTGAGTTTATATGAGATGCAGGTTTGTCAAAGACTAAGAGTGTGGTTGAGGTAGAGGAGGTTAGCCACCTGGTAGGGTTAAGTTGGAACAAATTCTCTCGCACGCACACACCACTTAGTAATCATATTAAATTGCATTTAGGATGTTATTTAATTCATTATTTATATTATTTTACTTTGCAGTGTTTATTTAAAATTCATTAGGTGGTAAATTAAATGCATAGAAATAAAAATAATTAGTTTAGTATATTTTTAGTAATGTTTTATTTGAAGATTAAGATGTTATTTATTTTGTTAAATTGTGGATAATGTGTGCATAGAAAACAAATCTTGCTTTATTTTAAAATTAGATTTATTAGAAAACTTAAAATAAAATGAAATATAGGACTATTTTCGAAAGCGAAGTGATAAGATAGTAAACAATAAAAATAGGAAAATATGAGCAAAGATGATTAAAAAATTAGAAAAACAAAATATAAAACAAAGCAAAATAAAGCAAAATAAAGCTAGAAAAAGTAGATAAAAGTTTATAAAACTCTGTAATTCTCAACAAGAGAGCATGCATTTTGAATTATTATTTTCATTCATCTTTCATCATTTATCTCTCTGAAAATAAAAATTGGAGGGAAGGAAAGAACAGTAGAATCAGGTGAAATTGGGAAAAGAAGAGGAATCAAACATGAAAGGGCAACTGAATTAGAGCAATTTTATCAATTTGGCATTGGATTCTAGGTTTTTAAATCATTATTTCCATGAAATTTCATTTCAGTTGTGTGTGTAATTGAGTCATTTTTGTTCTTATGAGAAAATATTTAAATTTGCTTCCAGCTCAATACTGCGTTCAAAATATAGATATTTATTTTTTGTGGAAAACCCAACTAGACTTTGTTATTCTATTATGTACATACAAATATAACTTCCTGAATCTATATATATACATACAAATAAATATATATTCATATATATATATATATATATGTCTATATTTTCTTGAGTATATATGCATATATATATAAATATATATACTGTCAACACAACATTATGAAAACCATGTTTGATAGATGAAATTGTTGTCTTTAAGCATTTCAATGTTGAATTGTTGTTTAGGTATCAAATGCTTTGAATTTAGATAAAAGATAATATTAAATAAGTTATATGGCAGCCATAGCTTCACTCAAGGGTGAGCTGCCCTCCCCACATAGGCTGTGCCCATGTGTGGGAGTAGCCACACCCTCCCCTCACCCTCACACATAGTAAAAAGAAAATAAAACTTATAATTTACTTTTCATTCTGCTAAAACTCAGTCTGAATTTTGTCCTGGCTGCCATAAGATATATGATGATTAAATATAAATTATATATATATACAGAAGAAAATTGATTAATCATCAGATATATGATGATTAAGTATATATCTACAGAATATATATACAACATGATTTTAGTTTTTAGAATATGTATTTTATTTGTTAAATATATATACACATATATATACATAAAATACAATTTAAAACATGCAAATATGATTTTGTACAAATTTTATTTTGTTTTAAATGATAATTGTAAATTTTCTGAGGATATGTTTCTTATTTTTAAATGATAATTTTTGACATATAAAATCTGATTATAATGATATGTAAAATTTGAGTTCATTTTCTTATAGATAAATTTTATGAATGATGTGAATATATTTATATTTATGTATATACGATTATATGTGAACATGTATATATATATATATTTTAAAAAGAATGATTAAAAATATACTTTTTAAATGATAGGCATGTATAATCCAAGTTTCATTATTGTTATATAGATTTCTTTCCTGAATATATGTATGTATTTCTATATATATATATATATATACATATATACATACATATACATGTATATATTTAAAATTTTGTACAATATTTCAAATCTATTTATGAATATATTTGACATACATGATGATTTATGAGTTTATATTGGAATTTCAATCAAACAATAGAAAAACCATTGAAACACTATTTTTTTATGTGAAACATAAGAATTTAAATAGCTGAATTGTTATTTTCTTTGGACAATTATCTATTTTGTATTTCATTGTCAATGATATCGAAAACTTGTAAACATTTAGAAACTAGATGATGAATCTGTGTTAGAAAAAGTCGAATAAATGGAAACAATTGAAATATAATAAACTTGGAACCATTCATACTACATGTATTTCTTTTATGAAACCACTTCCGGGACATGATGCTGAGTGTGGATATACAGATTCCCTTTTCGAAACTATCACTTTTTGTTATTTTGTTACTTGGTGAAGCATATGCACCATTGAAATAGATGGGATTTTAAAAGCCTAGATATCATTGATATTATTCTCTGCCACATCCTACATGCAAAAAATATGTCATTCTAGATTAAGATTGTATATAGGAATTAGGCTTGCATCGAGAGTTCCCTCTTGCTTCTCTGTTCCAGGACGTTGCTATGCTCCTCGCACAAGGTCAAAGTTTTCTTCGAGCTAGGAAGAAATCCAGGGAAGTATTTATACTTCGTGGTTGGGTGGAAAAGGTGCCTAGACCCACTCTTGGTCTTGGCTTTGTAGAAGACAAAGCAGTGTGATGGCGGTCAAGCAACGAGGATTTATCATCACATGGATATTTATATACATTTCTTGTATTACTTTGTATGGCTTGCATAGCCAGCTGTAACTTAATTTGTGAACTTGATGTAATTATTGATATGTACTTGCATATGTAACATTGAAAAAGATGTCGTAACATTACTTGATGCAAAATTTTACATTCGACATTGTAATTTCCTTGGAGCAATCTTATTAACATATATATATATATATTATTTCATTATTCTTATGTGGAACTGAATTTTGTGTCAGTATCCTTAATTGGAAATGTGAATATTCTTTGAGATTTCCATGTTTAGTAAGGTTAGTGTACCTTTACATTTGGTATTAGAGCCCTAGGTTCAACACTTGGGCCTCAAAACTTCTACGCTATAGGTAGCAATGTGAACCTATTTCATGACCTAAATCTCTAGGTGCATCAAGTGATTTAGCACCCCATTTTGGGTCAAAGATTCCTTTGATGGGTTGGAATATCAATGATTCTTAGATTTTTTAGTTGGGAACCAAGAAGAATAATATAAATTATATGACTATATTAGTTGAGAGTATTCCTCGCTTTAGTGGCTTTTTCATAAGAATTCCCAACAAAAATAATGTTATGGTTGAAACAAGGATTAGAGATTGTATCTTTAAAGGGAATGTTAAGATATCTTGATGTATATACCTAAGCCAATATGGCTAAGACATGATGACAACCTGTGAAGTGATGATGTAGGAAATATTGTGAGAAAAGAGATCTCTCTGTGAACATAAAAGGGTGAATGAGTATGTTACAAAGTAATAAGTTACAAGATTGCTAGAGTAAAATACCGAAGTTATGACAAGTAGAAAGAACAATCACCTATAGCAAAAAATGGTTTAAACTTTAAAAGATCCTTATGGAAGAAAATGATCGAAGATGGATGTAAATAAGAGAGAGCGGATGTCTACAATGACAAAGGTATTAGGCTACGAGTAAGCTGAGTTATAAGCAATGATTTTGTAAGTATGTAATCCCTGTGATTGAATGCAAGTTAAGTTGTCTTATGGATCTTTAATATTGACCTAGGACATAAGTTGCTCGGATAAGTTACCATGAGTAGCCTATCGACCAAGGAAGAGTTGATTGATACTATAGAACCTTGTGAGTTATGTATGCTAGTTTAATATTAATGATATTTATAACTATGGTTTTTTGTGAGTAATGCATTGTGCGAGTCATGCACCTTGCATATATTGTGTGAGTTATGCACATATAATGGTCTTATATAAATATATGTTGTGTGAGTAATGCACTTATGATTATTTCATATTTGGTGTGTGTAAGGCACTTATGATTGTTTTATATTTGGTGTGAGGAATGCCCTTATGTTTTTTTTGTAGTTGGTGTAGGTAATGCACTCAAGCTTGTTCTTGTATTATGTTAGAGATGGTATACTTACATTGTGTGAGTGACGCACTAGAATAATTATTATTTTCACATCTAGTGTATGTGTATTGTATGCTTAAGTAAATTATTGTCTCCCTGCAACTGATGCAGCTTGAGATAGTTCTCATACTTGTACGAATGAGAACTTCATGTGGCTATTGTGTGAATGTTGTATTAATGTGTTATCCATCTGAGTGGTGTATGACTATGTGTGTGTGTCATTGGATAGTGGTTGCGATTTCCTTGTATGGGATGTGACTTTTGTTGTAGGGAATCTTCAGTGAAGTTGAATGGTTAAGTAGAATGGATCTCATGCTGTGAGATTGGAATCTTTGACAACTCGTTGATTGCCATGATTGAATGTGTTCTCTTACTTACCTCAGATCTTGGAATCTAGGTATAGTTTTGTATTGTACTCCCTCTCTTGTGACTAGAACCAGTCATGTAGTTAATGTGTTGTGAACATGTAAAATTTTATATTTTAACACTATTTATTTGACTTTGATTAATTTACTAAATGTTCTAAATGCTAACATTTATTTATTTTATTTGTGTTTGTAAGTATAGCCATCGGATTTTGATACTTATCTATCTTGTGACCATTAAAGTCATGTGCGAATTATTGTTGAAATTGTGCACATTTTATGCCTCATTGTTGAAATCCAATTTTACTTTTTCTTTGGTTTGAATTATTTTCTAATGACGGCTATGCTTGAATGTTTTAAAACTGCTGATCAAGTTTCATGTTATGTGATGTATGGTGTCCATGATGTGCCTCTAATAGATTGTATGAGGGAGTAGAATATGGAGAACATACTAGATCCTGGTGTGTATGATGTTAGAATTGATAGATTGAAATTTCCTTGATCCGTTGCTAGATACAAGTGTTTAGTTCATGAAATGTTGAGAAAGTTTTGGAAAACACTGAAGTTGCTATGGATCAATTGTTTTGAGTATCTTGTTATTATTATGTGTGAGGTGTCATGTTTAGATAGTAAAAAGGGAATTTGAAAATATGCTTAAATGATGATTTTAACTATATGTGTCCATGAACATTCTTAAAGTTTGACTCCTAATTATGTATATTCCATGAGGTATGAAAGAACTTGTTTTTAAATATGATGAAATAATAGATACTGGTAGGAGGAATGTTAGTGGAGAAAATGAAGTGGTTGTATAGTGAACTTCAGTTAAAGATGAATAAAATAGAGAAGTAAGAATGACAAAATTCTATAGGATAAACGTAAAACAAGAATAAGTGGTGAAGGATAAGATAACAAGATAAAACAATTGTAATTGAAAAGGAATGGGAATAGTTGTGATGAAGAATGACAAATGTTGATGTGTGGTAAGTTAGGATTTTTACAAAATAGTTGAATCGAATTATGGAATGATAGTCAAGAAAGTATGAGGAAAAGGATGCCGTAGGAAACACAAAATGACAGAGAAAAGAAACACAATGGCAACAAGTATTTCTTGAACATAAGTAGATAATTTAAAGTGGATAAGGACATACAGAGGAAAAATTCCTTATAACTGAGTAAAGAATAGTATGTGGAATGTTGTAGTAACACAAAGTTTGAATGAAAGAATGAAAGAATAAAATGACAAGATAATAATACAGGAAGTTGAAAATGAGAAGAAACCATTGAGAAAAGAAGAATTGTGTGGAAATGAGAAGAAAGGATAAGATTGAAAGAGTTGATTGAAGTTTGACAGATAAAGTGTATTGCTAAAAAAAAAAAGATGAGAAAAATGTTTTAGAACTAAAAATGGATAAGGAAGATTAGGAAGGTGTTCTAAACTGGAACCAACGAATAGAAGGTAAAGGAAGTAAAACTACAAGATAGAGAAGGATGAATATAGATTGGTTAAGGTCTATATAATAAAGTTAGATGGAAAAGATGAATTAAATATGTGATGAAGATAAGATTCAAATTCAAATTGGGAACTAAACGTAAAGAAGAGATTGTTCAATAGATGAAGATACACATGTAGATAATGATGGAAATGGGAGAAGTACAAGAAGGTACAAGTCTAGGTACATGGAAAGTTCTAAAATCAGAATTATCAAAGGAATGGATTGCAAGTTTTCTAGTCTCGGAATAGTCGGTATGCACGATGGTCGATTTGGACCTAGTTAGTGCACCTTTGGAGTTTGTCTTGTTATTTTCTAACCTAAACCTAGTGATGGTTAGGTGGTAAGATCTTTTGAAAAATGTAGTGAATTTTCAAATTTGAGATGCTTGTTTTCATGCTTTGAGTTGCATTGATGGATTACAATTTATGCCTCATCTAGTGGGCATCAAGAGTGTGATCAAGTTTGTATGCTTGAATATTGTGATGTTATTCCTTCATGCTCTGGAAAAGGAGCCATATGTTACTTGGATGTAATTGGACGATAGTAATACCATGTGTTGTTAAATGTATAAGTATGAGTAGATGTACCATGTGTGTAGTGTGCTTGATTGGCATACTTAGTAGGCAAGGGTTGTGCTAGTGCAGCCCACCAGGATTTTTTTAAAAGAGGTGCAACGTTAAGCTACGTAAATGAAATGCTGCCCATTATAATGTCCAATGGGACAAGTAGTCGGTGGGAAGAGCCACCTGGGTGAATGCAAAGGATATTTATAGATCCTCTCTGCATTTGAGATTCTAGCATACTTATTCTTTATGCTTATTATGATTTTTATATATCATGGATGTTTAAAACTCTATTTGGTAGATGTTTGTAATAAGACATTGAGACGATATCTCTTCCAAGTGGGGAAGGATGTCACGTCTCAAACTTGGATGAGGTTTTCTTTTACTTTATATGGAACTGGAACATGAATAAATATGTGTGGTAGAATAATTGTGTGAAGTTTGAATAAGGAATTAGTGAATGCTTATTTTATTTGAAAGATGAAATGTAATGGATGGTGTATTTTATTTGAATAAAATGAATGATGATTATTATGATGTCATTATAGAGATATGTATTTATTTGATTATATTTTGGACACTAATCTATTAATGGCGCCCGAGTTTATAAAAGAGATGCAAATGGTCAAAGACCAAGAGCGTGGCTGAGGCAGAAGGAGGCACAACCCAGAAAAGTTGTTGGAACAAACTCCTCCCACACACATTCACTTTAGTAATCATATTAAATTGCATTTAGGATGTTATTTAATTAATTAATTATATTATTTTACTTTCCAGTGTTTATTTAAAATTCATTAGGTGGTAAATTAAATGCATAGAAATAAAAATAATTAGTTTAGTATATTTTTAGTAATGTTTTATTTGAAGATTAAGATGTTATTTATTTTATTAAATTTTGGATAATGTGTGCATAGAAAACGAATCTTGCTTTATTTTAAAATCAAATTTATTAGAAAACTTAAAATAAAATGAAATATAGGAAGATTTTTGAAAGCAAAGTGATAAGATAGAAAGCAATAAAAATAGGAAAATATGAGCAAAGATGATTAAAAAATTAGAAAAACAAAATAGAAAACAAAGCAAAATAAAGAAAAATAAAGCTGGAAAAATTAAATAAAAGTTTATAAAAATCTTTAATTCTTAACAAGAGAGCATGCATTCTGAATTATTATTTTCATTCATTTTTCATCATTTATCTCTCTAAAAAAAAAAATTGGATGTAAGGCAAGAACATTAGAATTTGTTGAAATTGGGAAAAAAAGAGGAATAGAACAGGAAAGGGCAACTGAATTAGAGCAATTTTATCAAGTTGGCATTGGGTTCTAGGTTTTTAAATAATTATTTCCATGAAATTTCATTTCAATTATGTGAGTAATTGAGTCATTTTTGTTCTTATGAGAAAAGATTTAAATTTTCTTCCAGCTCAATATTGCCTTGAAAATATAGATATTATTTTTCTGTGGAAAACCCAACCAAACTTTGTTATTCTATTCTATACATACAAATATAACTTCCTGAATCTATATATATACATACAAATAAATATATATTCATATATATATATGTATATATGTCTATATTTACATGAGTATACACATATATAATTTCAATACAACATTATGAAAACCATGTCTGATAGATGAAATTGTTGTCTTTAAGCATTTCAATGTTGAATTGTTGTTTAAGTATCAAATATTTTGAATTTAAATAAAAGATAATATTAAATAAGTTATATGGCAGCCATAGCTGCACTCAAGGGTGCGCTGCCCTCCCCACAGAGGTTGTGCCCATGTGTGGGAGCAGCTACACCCTCCCCTCCCCTTCACACACAGTAAAAAGAAAATAAAACTTATAATTTACTTCTTTTCATTCTGCTGATACCCAGTCTGAATTTTGTCTTGGCTGCCATCAGATATATGATGATTAAATATAAATTATATATATACAAAATAAAATTGATTAATCTGAGTTATATATATATATATATGTATATATCTACAAAATATATATACAACAGGATTTTAGTTTTTAGAATCTGTATTTTATTTGTTAAATATATATATACACATATATATATACAAAATAAATATTTTAAAATATGCAAATATGATTTCGCATAACTTTTATTTTGTTTTAAAATGATAAATTAAATGAAAATGATATATGTTTTTATTTTAAAGCGACAATTTTTGATATAAAATTCATCATAATGATATGTAAAATTTGAGTTCATTTTCTGGATACCCTTATAATTATAATACATTTATATTTATGTATATATGATTATATATGAACATGTATATATATATATATATATATATATATATATATATACATATATATATATATATATATTTTAAAAATGATTAAAAATTTTCTTGATATGCACATATAATCTAAGTTTCATTCTTGTTATAGATTTCTTTCCGAATATATGTATGTATTTCATATATATATTGTAATCAAGGGATTTCTTTTAGAATACTTAGGAGTGTTAGCAACAAACAATAAAGACAACAAACCCAAAGATCTTACAAAATGGCCAAAGGAAGTTAAAATACAAAACGATTATACCGATCGCCGATACCTCCATGATTCACTTTTGTAATACCTTTTTGCTTGTTGGATGATGTTGCCCTCAGATTCATCATACGAGCAATTTGCAAATGCCTAAGTCCTACACCAAGCTTTGAAGGATTTATGCCATGTCTAAATGCCTATGCCTATAATTGTCAATGCCTATGCCTAAACAAATGCCAAGACTTGATCAAATGACTATAATAAATGCTATGATAAATCTAAGAATGCAAGTGTGAAAGTGTATAAAATGTCAGCGTGTTTGTGTGTAATCGAAAAGTGAGGAAAATAACATTTTATAGAAAATATCATTTTGAGCGGACGGACGAGATTAATTGATAATGAGAACCTAAAATGAGAGGTCCAAATTAAACCTGAGAATCCCTAATTAGGGTTAGGGAAAAATCCTTAATCGAACGGTCAGAATAATATCTCAGATAATCAGATCGACGGTGGAGAATAAATGAGGAAATTAACTAAAGAAATAAAGATTTTCAAAAAATCAAGAAGATAAGATTTCCTGATTTGTGAAATTTGAAAAATCAATAAGATAAGATTTGAACTGAAGATTCGATTTGGAAAATCAAGAATCTGCCCGATTACTTGATTTTTAGAAGATTAGATACTATTTTGAATTAAATTAATTCAAAACAATGATTTTGTGAGATAATAAATAATCTTTTTCAGATTATTTATCAAAATGGACTGACAGTTCAAATTGAGATGACATTTTAAATAATTTAATTTATTTAAAATGAGAAGAATATTAATTGGCAAACAATAATTAAATTTAATTTAATTAGTAGATAAGACTAATTAATTAAATAAATTAATCAATTTATTTAAGAGGATTAAAGATATATTAAATAAAAATGTAATTCATTTATCAAATAATCGAAGAATCAATGTAGAGTAAATTAAATAAATTAAGAGATTTATTTGAATTAAGGAAGACTTGTACAATTAATGACGTATTCACAACAAATAAAATTTATTTATTTAATAATCATGAAGAATAAATGATATGAATTAATTAAATAATTATGAATTATTTAATCAATAGTCGAATGTGGACCAAGGACATAATTAAATGTCTTAATTATGCTAGGACAAAAGTGGTAAAAAATGAAGCTTGCGGTGCCTAGGTCATTTTTAACTGCCTACATAAATATATATATACATATATACATACATATACATGTATATATTTAAAATTTTGTAGAATATTTCAAATCTATTTATGAATATATTTGACATACATGATGATTTATGAGTTTATATTGGAATTTCAATCAAACCATAGAAAAACCATTGAAACACTATTTTTTTTATGTGAAACATAAGAATTTAAATAGCTAAATTGTTATTTGCTTTGGACAATTATCTATTTGGTATTTCATTGTCAATGATATCAAAAACTTGTAAACATTTAGAAACTAGATGATGAATCTGTGTTAGAAAAAGCTGAATAATTGTAAACACTTGAAATATTATAAACTTGGAACCATTCATACTACATGTATTTCCTTTATGAAAACACTTCTAGGACATGATGTTGAGTGTGGATATATACAGAGACAATAGTTTCCCTTTTTGAAACTATCATTTTTTTTCATTTTGTTGCTTGGCCAAACATATGTGCCATTGAAATAGATGAAATTTTAAAAGCCTAGATATTATTGATATTAGTCTTTGCCACATCTTGCATGCAATAAATATGTCATTCTAGATTAAGATTGCATATGGGCATCAGAATTGCATTGAGAGTTCCCTCCTTCTTCTCCGTTCTAGGTTGCTAGGCTCCTCACGCATGGTCGGAGTTTTCTTTGAGCTAGGAAGAAATCCAGGAAAGTATTTGTACTTTGTGGTTGAGCAAAAAAGGTGTCTAGATCCACTCTTGGTCTCAACTTTGCAGAAGAAAAAGTAGTGTCATGGCGGTCGAGCACCGAGGATTTATCATCACATGGATATTTATATACATTTCTTGTATTACTTTGTATGGCTTGCATAGTCAACTGTATCTTAATTTGTGAACTTGATGTAATCATTGATATGTACTTGCATATGTAACATTGAAAAAGATGTTGTAACATTACTTGATCAAAATTTTACATTCGACATTGTAATTTCCTTGGAGCAATCTTATTAACATATATATATTATTTCATTATTTTTATGTAGAACTAAATTTTTTATCAGTATCCGTAATTGGAAATGTGAATATTCTTTGAGATTTCTATGTCTAGTAAGTAAGGTTGGCATACCCTTACAAATTGGTGCTCGAAATAGTTGAATGAAAGGTGAAAAAGGCTGTTTAGAGGGTAGATTCACCCAAGTTAGGGGAAGTTCACCCAAGTTAGGGAAAGTTCACCCAAGTTAAGGGTAGGTTCACCCAAACCAAGGGGAAGGTTCACCCATGCAAGGGAAGGTTTTCCTATTTAGTTAAAAGATTAACAATTTTGACAAAAATAGGCTACAAAATGACTGAGACAGAGGGTAGGGTCGCCCCTATTGAGGGCAAGTTTAGCCAAGTTGAGGGCAAGGTCGCCTCTCTCAGCTAACTTAGACTCAATTAAGATGGAAATGGCTACAAAAAAGAACCAAAATACTGCAAACAACAAGAAAATGACAAGAAATACATTAGTTTTGCACAAAGAAGATAATATAGACAACACAATCCTAAGATTAGTGATGAGGGGTATGGCCAACACAACCCTTAATCTAGGATGAATAAGGCATTTAGGGAGTCCTCAATATACTCTCGGTACATGAGGTGCAAATATGAACACCAGCCTGCCATAGGCGTGGGTAGGGAACCCCAACGAGATACCGAAGGGCTCAAACCAACTCTTCACATCTATCTAGGTACCACCCTAGCTTCGACACTCCGCCAGACACAATGTGACTAGATTGGGGTATAGATTTGGATCTCCCCACTTTGTATACCCCACCGGTATGCATGGTTGGGATCATCCCTTGGGGTGATGAAATCCCCAAGTAGGTCCCTCTAGAAAGAGAGCACTAATCATTTTTGGCTACTCCCTAGGCTCACATGAAGTGCAAGGGGAAAGTGTGAACGAAGTAGTGCCCCCTTGGGTGACACAATGGACTTACAGACATGACAAACAATAATTTGATTCCCACTAATTAGACTATGTGCCTAGATTAATTAGTGAAAATCATAAGGAAAACGATAAATAGACTAGATAAACCAATCATCTTGCAAGAAAGGTGTTAGTTGTTTTGGATCTCTAGTCTTCTTGAAGTTTGAAATAAGCTACATGAATGTTAGCAAAAACATAAACACACTCACAAACAGATGATGTTAGTGGGTAAGAATCCCAAAATAATAAAAATAGAAGCAAAAAATGAAGCTGCAACAAATGTTTTACCTCACAAAAAGCTCTATCTAGGCACATTCGCTCCTATCTGGGGAAATTTCACCTCTTTGTAGGGAAATTTTCCCCTCTATGGGGTAGGTTCGCCCCTTCAGTGGGGCAGGTTTATCCAACCTTGGGAAAGTTCCCCCATTTAGTAAATTGAAGTCTAAAAGTTGTCAGAAGCTGTCTGGTGCTTAGATGGGTGACCCTGCAGAGCAAGTTTGCCTTTACTGAGTGTAGGTTCACCCAAACTAGGGAAGGTTCACTCCTCTGCAAGTTAGGTTCACCCAACAGTGGGCTAGGGTTACCTTTCTCTTGGTCAGAGTCACCTCTCTGCAACCTGAACCTACAAAAATAAAACAACAATAAACATAAAAGATAAGGACCTATTTGTGGGTCCCATTAGGCATGCTAGAAATGTGATAAGGTGAAATCCCCTAGTCTAAATGATGCAAAATAGGGTGCAAAAATGAAGGAAATAACACCTAACACCTTGAGATAAGCCTAGTTGAATTCAAAATAAAATAAAGATAAAAGAGAAGCTGATTATACCTTGTCTTGAATTGATACTTGGTTGGCCCTTGATGGTTGATTAATGTGTGCTCCATTTGATGGAAAGATGCTAAAGTGGATTCAAAATGTTGAGGGTTTGATGGATATTCAAATGAAGGATGTGGGTATTTTGGGGATGAACAAAATAGATGCAATGAGAGCTTGAAGATGAGCAACAATGGTGGTTGAAGGTCAAGCTTGAGCTTGAGAAAATGGTTGAATGAGAATGCAAGAGAGTTCCTTGTTGAGTGTTGCAAGTGTGTGAATGAAAAGTGTTTTTGAATGAAATAAAAATATTTCATTTTATGAAAATAAACCCTAGAGAAATGGGAAATTGAGATCTTTCCACCATGGGAAAGATGAAGGGCTAAGGTGAGTTGAGGACTCACAAGCCCTCTAATCTTGCCATGTGGCAGATGATGTGTCACAAGGACACATGAGGTGGAAGATGACATGTGATGGGAAGGTACTTGTAAGTACCTTGGAATAAGGATGATATGACCTCTCAATGATCACATGGGGAAGAGGATCTTAGGGAGAATAAAAGTGAATTTTAAATTCACAATGATTGGGAATATTCTAAGGATAAGACAAGGTTCCCAAAAGGGAGGTGAAAAATACCTTGGATAAGACAAGGTGCTTATAATAGGGACTAATGTGACCTCTCAATGATCACATAGGGAAGAGGAGAACCTTGGAGGAATAAAATGGAAATTCCATTTGGAAGGACATGGGGATAATAAAAGAATTTAATATTCATTGGGGGATGAGGAGAGTTGACTAAGATGCTAATTGGATTTGACCAATGATTAGAATCCAACTTGCAAAAGTTGGAGGATGTGACACATCCTAATCAAGGACTAGACATGTGCACATCCCTAATGATAGAATTAGGAGGTTGATTAGGGTTAAAAAAAATGATGGAGGATGTGACATGGGAGGGATTAAATAAATGTATTATTTATTTAATTCTTTTGAGAAAAATGGAAATAAAGGGTAAGGTATTTAATTATTAACTAAATACCTTGGGGATTTAGAAGAGTTGAAGGATATTAATTAATTAATAGCAATATTAATTAATAAATGCAAATATGAGGATGTTTAGACGAAAAGAGATAAATTTGGACAAATGTAAGTGTCCAAATTTAAGTGTCTAGAAGCCCTAGAAAAATGGACGGTTGAGATCTTGCCATCATGGACAAGATGTAGGGTTGTGGTGAGTTGAGGACTCACAAACCCTCACATCTTGTCATGTGGTAGATGATGTGTCACAAGGACACACGAGGTGGAAGATGACGTGATGGGAAGGTATTTGTAAGTACCTTGGAATAAAGATGATGTGACCTCTCAATGATCACATGGGGAAGAGGAGAATCTTAGGGAGAACAAAAGTGAATTTTAAATTCACAATGATTGGGAGTATGCTAAAGATAAGAAAATGTTCCCAAAAAGGAGGTGAGAAGTACCTTGGATAAGACAAGGTGCTTATAATAGAAGGTTCATAACCCATGTGACTGATGTGACCTCTCAATGATCACATGGGGAAGAGAAGAGCCTTGGAGGAATAAAATGGAATTTAAAATTCTATTTGGAAGGACATGAGGATAATAAAAATAATTTAATATTCTTTGGGGGATGAAGAGAGTTGACTAAGATGTTGATTGGACTTGACCAATGATTAGAAGATAGTAAGTGGTTAATAAAGATTAGAAGCCAACTTGCAAAATTTGGAGGATGTGACACATCCTAATCAAGGATCAGACATGTGCACATCCCTAATGATAGAATTAGGAGGTTGATTAGGATTAAGGAAAAATGATGGAGGATGTGACATGGGAGGGATTAAATAAATGTATTATTTATTTAATTCTTTTGAAGAAAAGGGAAATAAAGGGTAAGGTATTTAATTATTAACTAAATACCTTGGGAATTTAGAAGAGTTTAAGCATATTAATTAAGTAATAGCAATAATACTTAATTAATTCAAATACGAGGATGTTTAGATGAACAGGGATAAGTTTGGACAAATGTAAGTGTCCAAATTTAGGTGTCTACAATTCAAACTCATAACTTTATTTCATTCACTATAAATCATGCATACAAAGAGTAATGCATTTGTATTACTGAAACTAGAGAATGAGAGTACATTTTCAAATCGTGCAACCTCCTGAAGAAGGAGCATCAAATAATTATTTATACTATAGCTAAATAAGGCAGTCATCTCCATGACTGGGAAGACACCATTTAGGGAAAAACAAGGAAAGTGGAGTGATGACAGTTATGCATGCATGGAATCTGGTTAGACATGCAAGTCAAGGGAAGATCTAGCACAATAGTAACACCCATGCATGCTCGATCATTAAGGTCCAGTACAAGGTGGTTATGTTCAATTGCATGAAGAATATTTGTTGTCAGTTGCCTTTGACTTGGAGCGATCCCTCAGTTGGACGTTATGGTGCATGCCTAGCTAGCGGTGTCTTCCTCAACTTAGCACATTAAATTTGCATGGAAAGGTCAGTACACATAATAACTGCACATCTATAACCATCTAAGAAACATTCATTAATCACATGCAAAATCAATATAGGTAACCTACATATTATGCCAAATATCATTAAAGCTTGTAGAGATGGGATAATATCAAATGTCAATGGTTTGAGGGAAACATTATGCCAATACCAACACTTAAGCATTAAAGTCCATGAAATCTATGAGAAAATAGGCTATAGATTCTACCCAAAATTAGACCAAAAACTAGGCCCATCACTCCCCCCAACCGAACATTTTGCTGGTCCTCCAACAAGGGAAGAATTGTTCTTCTGCTTGGTAAAAGCTCTGAAATTTACAACTGAGAGTTGTCCAATATCAGTGGTTGTAATACATGAGTCAGGGTCCCAATAGAATCCTCCCAATTTGTCAAACTTGTTCCATCTCTGCCTCTCTGCAGCAACGTCAAACTAGTAAAATCTAAAGTTTGGCATGGGCCACATGAGCATGGGTGGTTGAAAAGTCAGGGGAAACCAATGTTGCCCTTGTGTTCTCCCAATATCAATATACCTCTCAATTCTTTTTAATGTTGCAGCATAATTGTGGATGGAATGAGGTTCAGCCTATTTCAGCTCGTCAGTCAAACTATTCCATCTCTGGGATAAACATCTCCTCATGGTCTCCTCCTTTGCTACTGTCTTTACCTCATACTCAATGTAAATTGCCTTAATCCAAGGCATAATCCTATTTGGTGTAGGGGCACCTTGGGGTCTGCATGCCTCCATGAGGCTTTGTTGAACCTTGTTTTATTTTTCAAGATGCTTGTGATGTAATAAGGTCCAAAGGACCATTTTCAATGGCTTGTAATAGGATTTCAATGTTCTGATAGGTTTTTGATGGTTGTAGTAGGTCTCCTCCTCACCTTGTAAACTTGGTGCATCTAGGCCTAATAAAGAAACAAAGTGCCATGATGCAACCAAGTGATAGAGAGGAGATAGTTTTTTGTTTTAATAGGATTACAAGTGTCTTAGACATCTATTGGTTTTGTAATGGAGTTGAGCTAAACATTTTATGTTTGTAGTGCTTAAGTTGTCTTAACTAGGAAACTTGGCTAAAACTAAGTTTGTTAGTCTTCCAATGGCCCTCTAATTCAAAAAAATAGTTGAGGAACATTGGGAGGAGTGGTATCATGTTTAAAAAGGCATCTCTTGGTTGAGGCAAAGGTTTTTGGTTGTTTGGAGAAGATTTGAATAAGAAAGGCTTTGTTTTTCTCTAGTTTTTTGTGTTATTTTGCTGTTAACTCATGTGGTACAAACATGGATCACTCTGCACGGGCCTACAAATGACATGATTCGATAGAGGGGTGAGATAGATTCCTTTTGGTGGTGGTTTGGTCAAATTTTATAAAGTATAAAGGGAGTTATATTCATTTTTCTGGAGGTGGTCTTAAACCCTCAAAAACCAGGGTTTGATCACAAAAATGCAAAGAACATACCATTCCCTCATGGTAAAGGCTTGATTCTTGGTGGAATGGTAGAGTTTTTACCATAATTTATGATGGAAGAGGTTTTGGAGAATGGATGGAAGTCTGGAGAAAATTCTTGGGTACCCTAGGCTTGGCATCGTCATGTGACAAGCCTAATTTTGGTGTAAAATCCGAGTTTGATAATTTGTGAGTAAAAATTGTTAAGAAGAGTGTCTTAAAGAGATTGAAATGTGTGTGTTGATGTTTTAAGAACCTTTTTCATGGCTTAGGGGAGTTGGGGTGCACCTAGATACCTTGGTTCTTGCTTGGAGCAGTCAAATTAGGCTTCCTTGTGGTGTTATAGGTTGATCCATTGTGTTAGTTCTATTGAATGTCATGCCCTAAGGTTTTGGGGGTTTGAAGAGGTCTGTATAAGGGGTCTAAAACTAGTGCCACTTGTATAGTTCTTTCCTTCAAAGAATTTTTATGTTGACTATCCTAATTGATAGGGCTAAAAGGAAGGTAAAGCCTAATGTTGTATTGGTGAGTGGTTGATTGTTTCTAAGTGCAAAGTCCTATTGGTTGGTGTTATTTCAGTCAAGTAAGTGATGTTGAAGATATTCCCAAGCTTGTGGTTGAGTTTGGTTGCAAGAATGTTGGGTTGAGAAGTTTTGTTATGACTGTCCTACTTGGAAGGCTATAAGGAGCCTTTAGGTCTATTTTGGAAGCGATGGAGATATGAGGGTTTCTAGATGCAAGGTTGGGTTGTTTGTCATTTTTTGTCTTGAAAGGAATGTTTCAAACATCATCAAGTCAATTAGTTGTGTCTACCTTTGAGTACCCTTGTTGAATGGTGGGGTTTCTCCTTGAGTGAATAGTGGAATAAAAGGGTCCACATAAAGAGTATTTAAGAGAGATAAGGAAAATGAGTTGTTTTTCATTAGGATTATGTCTTTCCCTACTCACTCTACATCACTATTGCCATAACTTGGTATGAGTAGCATTTTGTGCCATTCTTTGTAAATGTCCCTTGGGTTGCTCGATTTGAAAACATGGAGCACTAAAATTGTCCCTAGGCTTGTGGTTTTAAATTCTCTATCATTTCCCTTTTGTTTTGCTAATTAAAATGAATTTTAATTATTTAATTATTTTCCTAAAGTCATATTCTTTTATTAATTAAATAATTTTAATTATTTAATTGAATTTATTATATCTTTATTCCTCCACGATTAATTAAATAGAACATTTATTTAATTCGTCACTAATTAGTCCTCTTCTTTCTAAATTAAATAAATTCTTATTTATTTACAATTTATCCACCTTCCACTATAATTAAATAATTATTTTAATTATTTAATTATTCATTAGCCTTTTCTCTCATAAATTAAATAAATTTTATTTATTTAATTTGGTCCACTCTCTTGAATTTTGAATTAAATCATTACTTAATTCAAAATGATTCATTTTCTCAAATTCTTCTATAATTAAATAATATCTTTATTATTTAATTATTCATTGGCCACCTAAATTAAATATTTTATTATTATTTAATTTCTCCTATCACCTCTTTATTCATGGCAATCTTATCTTCCCACATCAAATCTTTATCCTGCGGCATGCAATTTCAATTTTTATCCATGATTTAGTTATCTCATAATTCAATCTCAACCCTTCATTTCTTGTCATTGCCCTAATTTTGACCTAACCCTAGTCCATACTACAACTTTCAATTTTGGCCATTGATTTAGACATCTTATTGACATCCAATCTCAACCGTCAACCCAAATCAAACATTTCCTATAAATAAACTCTCATAAGCCATTGGGGGGTTGATTCTTCAAGTGTCCTTATGCTGTCAAAATCATTCTTGAGTCTTTCATCTATTTCTATCTATTGCCATTCATCTATCATCCCCATAACAATGTTATGCTGCTAAATTGAGCAAACAACATTCCTCCAACAATCAACCTTCAAAATATTGCATTCTCATGCAGGTGGAGAAGAGCCATGGAGGTCAATCAAGTCTAGTTTGAAAATTGGTTTGCATTTCTTTTATTTATTTGCATTTTCATTCTAGTTTGTGCTTCATGGTGCTCGATAGGGTTTAGTTAATTTGTTTTAACATTCAAATCCCTGAATTTTTCACATTCCTCTATAATTAAATAATATACATTATTTAATTGTTATTCATTGAATCACCTAAATTAAATAGTGCATTTATTTAGTTTGGTCCACTCTCTTGAATTTTGAATTAATCATTATTTAATTCCAAAATGATTCCTTGTCCATTCCTCCTATAATTGGAAATGGCTGTTTAATTTATTTAATTATTCGATAGTCCTTGATTAAATGAATTTTAATTATTTAATTTCTCCCTATCACCTCTTTGTTTTAATCTTATCTTCCACATCAAATCTTATCTCTTAGGCATCCTATTCAGTTTTGTCCAGCCAGTTGAATTATCTCATGAATTCAATCTCAGCCCACTTCATTTCTTGTCATTTGCCCTAATTTGGGCCCTGGCCTGGGCGCCATGGAACATGGTTTTGGACATCTTATTGACATCCAATCTCAACCGTCAATCCAAATCAGACATTTCCTATAAATAAACTCTCTCATAAGCCATTGGGGGTTGATTCTTCAAGTATCCTTATGCTGTCAAAATCATTCTTCAGTCTTTCATCTATTTCTATCTATTGTCATTCATCTATCATCCCCATGTCAATGTTATGCTGTTGAATTGAGCAACCAACATTCATCCAACAATCAACCTTCAAAATCTTGCATTCTCATGCAGGTGGAGAAGAGCCATGGAGGTCAATCAAGTCTAGTTTGAAAATTGGTTTGCATTTCCTTTTTATTTATTTACATTTTTCCATTTCCTAGAACTTTGTGCTTCCATGGTGCTTATTAGGGTTTAGTTAATTTGTTGTTTTTAAACATTAAATCTGAATTTTCCCTATTTAGCTCTAACATGTAGAGGGATATCAGACTCCAATTGTTTATAAGCACTATGTTGTTGTCCCCAACTAATCTCATTTTGTACCCAAGATATGAATGCTCTCAATTGAATATCCCCAACATGTAGCAGTGGATTCCAATCATGGTCTTTTGTGATAGCATAATTATGTAAATAAAATTCACATAGCAAATTCTTCATTTCAGGTGAGGATATCCTATAAGCATTGAAGAATTCCATGGGGTGTCAATAGAAGGATTCAAACCTAAGGTAAGTATTGAAATATTAAAAGAGAGATACTTCTCTTTCAGGAGTAGAGCATAGACCCTAGGAGGATCTCTACATTCCAGAATCTTTGGCACCAAAGATGCCATATCATCTACCCTCTGCTTCAGGGTGGAAATTTCTGCATTTTTATCCTCAATTTCTTCATCCTTCTTTTGAATTTCCTCCTTCAATTTCTATTTTTCCTTTTTCCATTCTTCCTCCCTTCTTTTATTTCTCTCCATAATTTCAAAATTACTAAATGCACCCTAAAACTAGGAGGATTATAAATTCCTACTAGTCTTTTTGTTGATGGAGACTCCTCATATGGCACTATTTGCATGGACTCAGGCTGTCTAATTATCTCTGGCTGCAAGGGTGTTGTTTCTTCTTCCTTTTGTTGTAGGGACTCTTGTTCTTGCTATGGCTGTAGGAAATCCTACTCCGGTTTTGGCTATTGCTGCAGGACTTCTTGTTCATGCTGTAGGACCTCTTGCTAATGCTACAAGACCTCTTACTCATGCTATAGGAAGTCCTAATTTTCCTCCAATTCTTCTATAATGTTAGCAAGATCAGCCAGTGTTATGTTTGCTTCTCTCTTAAATATAACTTCTTCAACATTATCCTACTCCATTGGAGCTTCAGGGTGCTCATGTGAGGTCTCACCAAGTTTAGGGATTTCTTATAGAGGTGTACCAATCACAGGCCGAACTAATCTTGATTTCTTGGGAGGTCTCTCACATTTTTCTTTGGTTGTGGGATGAATAGTATCAACCTTCCTCTTATTAGAACTTGGCACTTTTATTTCTATAGGCTTTGTTTTATCCTTCTCTTTTCTCATTTCTACCTCTCTCTATTGTGCCCTAGTTTTCATGAGGGTTTCAAGTGGAACTTCATCATCAGAATATGAGGAAGAGCTTTCTTTTATTGAGTGCTTTGTTCTAGAAGAACTAATTTCTATAGCTTCTTTTGCTACAAGAGGATTCACACTAGATCCAACACCAGAATTTGAAGCATTAGGAATGGTTTCATCCATGCTTACTCTCCTGCTAGACCTATGGGATTGAGGTATAGCCCTAGGTGGAAAGTTCTTAACATTGAAAAACTCTTCTTGATGATAATTTTGATCAACATTGATAAACTCTTCCCAAGTTATTCTGGATACATCATGCAGAGAATTTTCAACTAGAAATTTAATCAAGCAATTATGGGAAACAAAATTATCCCTACCTTTTTGGGTCTCGATTGCCATGATTGAGAGAAGATTGTACAACACATTGGGCACATTCATCCTCCTCCCTTGCCTCATGTGATTCAAAAGCTTGAAGTGGAAAAAATGAAAATTTGACTGGCAATCCTCACAAGTGATGTATTTGATAACATACACAACTATATACTTCCATGGCTTAGGCAGAGACATTCTCTTTGCACCCTATTTTTCTATGCTCAACGAGGGGTCGTTTGGCTCTATGAATTCAACCCTGGCTGACCTAGTGTCTCTGGAAGTAGAGTAATTTTCACCATCAGTAGGTAACCCTGTAACCTCTACAATTCTTTCCTCCGTTGCCACAAATTCTAACCCTTTTACTATTGCTTTTCCTTCTGAAAACGTTTGGGAAAATTTGAG
>VDFB02023554.1:0-68751 GCA_007258455.2 Sequoia sempervirens
GGAATGCAAATAAAATGAAACACAAACACTTTTCCCTTGTTGTTGAAACTTCTTTGATTGGCCCTTGCTTGGATTGGTTGTGTGCTCCTTAGATGATAGATTGAGTGATTAAAATGCAAGCTTCAATATGCAAAATGATGGACAAAAGATGGTTGAATGATCTAAAATGACTTGGACAGCATGTAGTTGTGAGAGTGCAAAGTGTTGTGAAGGCAAAATGGCAGCATAAGGTTATGAAAATCAAAAGTGTTGTGGAAATGCCCTTGAGGAGGGGGTATTTATAGAAGAATTTGAATTCTCTAGAGAATTCAAGGGTCAAGATTGATCCAACAAGGCCAAGATGAAGGGCTATGGTGGGTTGAGAACCCACAAGCCCTCACATCTTGACATGTGGAGGTGAAGTGGACAAGAGGATATGAGGTGGAGATGAGTTGTCAAAAAGGTACATGAGGTGGAAAAGGACATGCACCTTGGGGGATGAGAGGATTTCCACAAAAAGGGATTCTTGTCCCCAAGTGGGAGTGAAAGGGACTTTTGAGGAATTTTAGAATTCCTCAAAAATCTACATGGGAAAAGGAAGGTGGTTGGGAGGATAAATGTGAATTAAAAATTCACATTCATAAGATGATCTAGAGGATAAAAGGTGGGTTCCAAAAAGGTGGGACTTGGTCACATGTGAAGATTGTGACAAGTCCAAGGTTGGTCACATATGGTGATTGTGACAAGTCCAAGGTTCTAGAAGCCTTGGAAGGATGGAATGTGAATTAAAAATTCACATATAAAAGGAGGAATCTAGGACAAATAAAAATGAATTAAAAATTCTTTGGAGAATGATTAGGCTTAATTAATCAATAATTAGAAGATAAATGAGGATTAGAAGCCAACTTGCAAAAGTTGGAGGATGTGACACATCCTAATCAAGGATTAGGCATGTGCACATCCCTAATGAAGAAATTAGGAGATGGATTAGGATTAGATGAAAATGACATGTGAGGAATTAAATAAATGTAATATTTATTTAATTTATTTGATGAAAAGAGGATTAAAAGAGGATAAGGTATTTAATTATTAATTAAATACCTTAGGGATTTGGCAGAATTAAAGATATTAATTAAATAATAGGAATATTATTTAATTAACTCGGATAAGAGGATGTTTAGACGAAAAGTGATAAATTTGGATAAATTAAGTGTCCAAATTTGGATGTCTACAACAACAATAATCTAAAAATTTCAGTAACGAGTGTCAAGGTCCTCATGTCATCCAACCCAAATCAAAATGGTGGGACAATCACCAAAAGGGGTCACAACGATCAAGCGAGGGTGACATAAGACAATGTAACACAAGCTTAAGAGTCAAACTATATGAAAAAATTTACACCCTTTCATAACAAAAAGCACAATTTAACACATCATAAACACAAATTTCTAGGTTAAAACACTCATTTTCCACATAAACACACAAAATTACATCACTGAAAGTCACATCTCAAGACAACACAAAGGTCCATAATGCATCCCTGGTAGAAAGAATATTGGTACATTGCGCACTACACCAAGGGTCCTATCCTTTCCACCGGTTTTCTACACCATTAAAACAACACCACCTAGAGGCCAACTCAAATTGCTAAGCGAGAATGATAGGAAGGTGAAAACCTAACTCAAGAGGCTAAATGCAAGGTTAACATAATGGGCTCAATTAACCCAAAGTACCTAGTGTTTGATAACCTTGGCTTTGATACCAAGTTGTGACACCCTACTGTGCAAACCCCAAAGGACAACTAACACTAACAAATTAGCGCACTATGTTTTTTGAAAGTAGACCATTACATAAGTTGAACATGAATATACATTACATATACTTCAATTATGTAGTTACAATATCAAATATGTCCTTTAGGGTACATAGGACAACATTACAAATACTAAATTCATACCATACGATATCAAACAGACCAAGATTACATAAAGATAACATACAACCATCCATGATTAAAAGAGATGAAAAATATACATACAATGTTTTATTACATTTCAATTCATAGTTAGATATAACAATTATGGAGTATATTTCTAGATATACAACACATCAAATAATTGCTACCACGAAACATTATTCATGTAAGGGCTACAAAGGTAAAATAATACATTACATCCATTCAAGAGTACATTACATCACCTCAAGAGTTTATTACATCACTTAAGGAGTTCATTACATCACTTCAGGAGTACATATGCATCCCATCGCAAAGAGGAAAATATATATCAAATACAAGGATGATACATGAATGAACATGGTACAAATACAATTGAGGTGAAGTTCAGGATCAATTGCATTAGCACGAAGTCAAATTAGGGACCCAATGGAGTGCATAGCATGTCCCCCTAACCACGTGGACCCGAAGGCCCACCCCCCATGCTAGGAGATGACAAGAAAGACCCATGACCAAGAATAGTCAAGCATAAAAGCTACAAGACCTCCCAACATGAGTAACAAGAAATAGGAATAACGACAACATGAAAAAGGCTACTTGTTAGATGACAACTTGAACAGTCAAGCGGGAGAACAACAAGACTCATCAACACAAAAGCAACAAGAAACGTAATTAACAAGTATACCAAAAGGCTATTTGCAAGATGACACAACAATAGTGAAGAGAAAGTGCAACAAAACTTATCAAACAATAAACATAATTAATTCAACAACATCAAAACGACTACCTGCAAGATGGCAACTTCTAGAGGTACACAAAGGCAATACAAGGGATACTATAGGAAGAGTGTCATTGCATGGTCTTACATGGATTATCCAAACAACCTATCATAAGGTGTCACCTCCATCTATGGTTATCTTGATTGCCTATCTCAAGGCGCTACTCCAAAGGGTGACCCATGCGGAACCACTTACCTTTCGTGAGGACAAGCTAGTGATCTTGCTCACCATGGCCTTCTAAACCCATCCTTAGCTTGCGAAAGCACTAATGGCATGGGTGAGGCTTCTTACTTATCTTATTAATGTGAACCTACCCCAAGCCCACTAGTTAATTTTATTAGGTTATCACTTATTAAACAACTCTTCCATGGGTCACCCTAACAACCCCTTTATGCGTTGGACCCCCAAGAAGAGCCACTCTCCCTACGACATCAAAAAAAAACCTCAACAGATCAAGGGGTGTACCAAATCACACAAAGCACTAAAATCATGAGAACCAAGTACATATGCAAGGCATGAACCTTCTCACCCAAAATTCATATCAAAAGTCAACACCATGGTACAAGGTAACACCCGCAAGAACTCAAAAAAGAAAAGAAAAGCAATGAATCACAAAGATCCAATAATGGATAATCAATATATTCAAGTTTCTCCATTGCCTTTGGAAGCCTCAAACACCAAAAATCCTCAAACTTCTACTGAAGGTAATTCAAACATGTTAGGTTCCCAACCATCTCAAAACATTACTACAAGAAATTCATCGCCTTTATTCCTCTCAATCAAAAATTAGCACTAGAGAAATACTAACATCAGTGCCCACAAAATGACTAGATATGAAATCCACAATCACACAATGACGAGAGTAGAGTAAATGTGACAAAACATGATGAAAACTTCAAACTCACTCAAAGCTAACAAAATCAACTCATTACATAATTAATCACAAAGATCAAAATCTTCTCAATAACCCTTTTGGGCACAAATGAGCTCCTTCCATAAAAGGCAATAATTAGAATCAAATATAAATCAAGATCCACCCCATTAACTAAAATCAAACATACAGTTCCAAACATTGAAACAATACCCAATTAACACCAAGGTTTTCAATTCAAACAACTCTTACATAATCAATTTAATACAATATCAAACATAAATCAGGCGGTAGGACATCCCAAGGAGACCTCAACACTCTCCACACATGATTCCCTAACAAACTAATGATATGACTAATAAACAACTTAAACAAAAACCAATATTCAACAATGACATTATTTTCATATTTACTAAAATTCCTTATTTATCCAAACAATACACCATAACTATGGAAAACCTTCACGACTCATGTACTAATACAAATCAATTGAAGACACTCAAATATCTCAAGGTTGAAATGAGAGGAGGTTGAAGTTCACAGTGTTAAGAAAAACATACACCCTCCAACTTTCCAAATCATTCCCTCCAACTTTCCAAAACATTATGAAATTTTGCATAGTTAAAGTATATAAATAACTATATTACTAATTGCTAAAACATATACTTTATATAACAAAACACCAACCTTAACATAGTCATTTATGTTCCAAGATTATACACTCAAGTTAGTATTTATGTTTTTCTTATCATGCATAATAGTAGAGGTTTCAACAAAACTCAAGATTCAATGATTGCAACTCCTAAATTTTGTAAGATAATTGAACTATATTATTCACATAATTATCAATTATAATGTTTATATTCCTCTTTCCAATTTATATATGAGGTTATCCAATCCATGCTAATATCATTTCACTCCACAACCCCACATTCTTAGAATCAAACATGGTTCTAATGTAAATATTAGAAGACCAATGGTCACAACTCTAAAACACAATTTGTATGCTAAGTGGTGAAACTGAACAAAGAATTACCCTAAAACACTATTCCAAGTTAAGCTTGTAACATGATAAGATCCTTTTATTATAGTCTCAAATATCCATCAATACAAAAAACTTGATCATTGAGTATGGAACCTAAAAATCTTCTTTCTCTTTATTTAACAAGAGATCATGCTTAAAATATATCTCCAAATGTATTATTGTCGAGCAATGATAAAAATTGAGAATGTATTAATACCTATCTTGGACCATGGTGTATCCTAATATTTAACAATGAAATAATATTTTTATATATCACATAATAGTCATCTCATTTGGGATAATAGATAATTTTGATAAAATTCATTGTTCTCAACATAAGACTGATTTGAAAGGCATCTAAGTATTTCATAACAAATCTACTATTTAAGGACAAATCCATGTAGTAATTAAATGTGAAAGAAGAGTATGGAGTACTTATTCAATTTCATGACCACTCCTTAAGTTATTGTTAGAATAGTTAGAATAATTCAAGACAAAGGAACACCAACAGATCTATGCTAAGGTTGACAAGGATTTTGTATTGTGGTCCCTTCCCTAAGTTTAGAATTAGTATAACTATCATAAATTCAATTCCACACCTAAAATCTGACCATCCACACCTGTAACTATACCTATAAAACCATATCTACAATAATAATACAAGCATCTATATTCATTATCATTTATTATAGAAGTTGTAAATCAACTTTGCTGTCATATTATTGTTTATAACACCTATTCAAGAGGAAGTTAATTTAAATAGAACTGGCAATGATTTTAATTTTAATATTAATGATATATCTAAGTTGATGGCTTATGGCCCAGCTAATACTATGAAGGCATCCATCAAGGCATAAAAGGCAGAGGATTTTGTCGGATGTTGAAGTTGCCATTGCTCTGGAAGATATGTATGCAAAATGTGAAGTGTAAATAGGGCACGCGAATTGTTTGACAGAATGCCTTAAAGAGATGAAATCTCATGGATTGAATTGCAATGATTATAGCATGTGCACAAAATGGATTTTGCAAGGAAGCTCTTAGAATATTTAAATTAATGAAGCACTTTGTAACACATCCTAATGCTGTAAGCTTTGCTTGTGTTTTGGGTGCATGCAGTCATGCAGATTTGGGTGGATCAGGGCTACACAAACATCACATCATAGTAACCCTTATTGCATTACATATATAGCTGATCATTGTGAGTGCATGATTGACCTTCATGCTCGTATTGGCTATCTTGGAGACAACCCAAACCTTACTACGAAGATGCTAGTTAAGCCTGTGGTGCCTCTCACCTGGTTGCACTGGTAGATATGTATGCAAAATGTGAATCACAGACAAGGCACATGACTCCTTGATAGAATGCCTCAAATAGATATCATCTCATTGAGGGAAATGATTGCAGTATATGTACAAGATGGATTTGTTGAAAAGGCTTTAAAAACTTTAAAGCAAATGAAATTGGCTGGTGTATAGCCAAATTCCACTGTATATGTCTGTGTGTGTGAGTGTCTAATAATCAAATTTTGTTGTTATAATTGTGAGTGTCTAATAATCAAATTTTGTTGTTATAATTGCCCTGGTAGACATGTAGGCAAGAATTGGCAACATAGAGAAGGCACCCAAACTCTTTGACAGTGTGTCTCAAAGAGATGTCAACTCGTGGAATGCACTGGTTATAGGACACTCACAAAATGGATTTGATGAAAGGCTTTAGAAAAACAAATGCAATCATCAGGGGATGGTGGGTATTATATTTTAACTACATAGAGTAAAGGATGTCGATAACATTAAAACCTAAATGTGTGCATTATTAGAATCTTGGCTGTAATTTTTATTTTAATAAACATACCCTAAAACCATCGGTGAAACCTTATTTTTAGACTGCAATTCGCCAAATTAGAGAAGTGGAAGGTAAATACTAGAGAGGACATGGTTTGAGGTAGCAAAACCTTTGCCAGCATTCCAGACTACCTGCGCCAACCACCTTACCATTCACTTCTTGTGTCAGCATCTAACTTGCCTTTGTCAACATCCTCTCTATGCGAAATGGAAGCTTTGAAACAAGGCGTGGACATCCCTAAAAGAAATGTGCGCTATAGAATATGGTAAAATGTGTATACATAAACAAGGCACTGGAACTGTTTACCAACATGTCTCGCAGAAAATGTGATCTCCTGAAATGCCCAGATCGTCCCCCCTCTCTCCTCTAGATTTGATGATAAGGCTTTATTTTGAAAACCCCTCAAGCAGATGAAATAGGCAGATGTAAGGTTGATTTCCTGGGATAGAAGACGTGTACAAAATATGTAAAAACTGAGGATGCAAGGACTAGCACGTGGTTGATTGACAGAGGGCTTTAAGGAAATGTGGTGAACATGCAGGATATTCCTCCCCAGCTGCCATGTTGAGTGCCTTCGATTTTTTTTTGTTGAGGATAAACAAAATATAAGTATTTTATATCATCTATCTCTGATTGGAATAGGCTAAATGTTAAAAAAGGATAAATTTCATCCAATGTGTGTATGCACAAATATGGATATAAAATTATAGGTGCATGCATTTAAGCCCATGCTCACAATAATGTGTATATTGTTTTAGTCAATATTGAATCTTTTGAAACAAAATTTTATATACAAAGGTACCTTGGCATAATAACATAGCAATTTGAGAACTATAATCATTGCTAAAAATATTTCAAGGTAGAGTGATTATGATTTCACATCAAAATATGGTTTGAAGTTTATCTATTTAGAGAATAGGAAGGATTAATTCTACAATTTGAATTTAGGCTTAATACTTAGACAATCGTGATCTATTGCATTTAATTTTCACTGAGAAGAGAAAATGATGAATTATTAAATCCTAAAAATGTTATATAATAAGTTGTTTGCTGGGGTGGCCATAATTTTATAATTTCTTGGAATATATATTAGAAAGGATGACACACCCAAAATATGACTTATTTTCTTGAGTTGTCATACATACAACAAGGTGTCATTTTTCTTTAAATAGCTAGTCTCTTTAGTTAGTCATTCCTAGCTTATCTTGAAGACTTAACATGGTTGGAGCTAACCTATGAGTTGCTACATATGAATGATATGATAATTGTCGATATCATGAGATGTCTCTTGGGTAATGAATGGTTGGTCAAAATAGTAATATTGTGTGAGACATGTTTGTGTCCAATGAAGCTATGTTGGTACCATGTTTAAAATTCCCAAGGATCCAAAAAAAAATCATTTATAACCTTCTCTAATTCCTATTTATGCCTTCTTAAGGAATGATTAGAAAAGGTCTAGCTGAATAAATCTACTTTATAGAAGAAAGCGAATAAGTGTCACCATTAGGATATCAAAAATTATGGGCGTGGGATGGATAATAATACTTCTTATTTAAGAGGAATTTTGTTTTTGATCTTTTTAAAAATCATGGGTAAACATGTTTGTTGAGATTTTTTTTGCTTGAGTAGTAATTTTTTGTTCTTCAATTAAAAAATGTTTGTTGGCTTGGGTTTTTAATGTTGAATCAACTTAACAATAATTACAATAGACTTTGGAAAAAAAATAGTTAGACTTAGCAAGTGCTATTATCTATTTTTATATATATATTTTAGATTGCAAGAATTGGAATCAGGTAACTGCCCCTAATAAACTGTAGTGCACCTGGTAAACCTTTTTTGTGTGATTAGTGATGTTGGCGTGACAAGCCCTTTAATACCACGAGGACGATGGGAAAACTAGACCTCATGACCTTTTGCCTGCAATAGGATGCTTTAGCCAATCGAGCTAGGCCCACTACCCATCTATTATTATAATTTATAATATATTTAATAATTTATTTGGGTTTGTTTTGTGGTGTGCTCATAATACTCAATGTCCTCATCGAGACCTTTGTTGTACAAACAAAAACATTTTCTAAATGACCTACCAACTAACTTCATGTATTGCACAAATGTAAACAAATGATATACCAAAAAACTCCCTAATTGACCTTCCACAACTCTTTGGCATACCCATTGCGCACCAAAGTGTGATTCCTAGTTTTAATTTAATTTAAATTTTGTAAAATTGCAGTTTGTGCCCTCATAATGCCCAAAAATCAAATTTTATTTCATAATGTGATTGTTGTGCATTTTTAGAGAAAAAAAATACTTTTTTGTTTTTAAATTTTTTTGAAACTGAGAAAAATGAAAATTTAAGGTCTCAATAATGGAGTTTCAGAAAAATTGTTGGTTTTTATATATAAAATTATTAAAAAAAAAAATTAAATTATGTTTTTGGATGTTTTGGAATGGTGAAAAGATGACTCTCCCATGGATTTTTGTAAGAATCATGTTGAGATTAGGTTTTCAATTTTGTAAGTCAATTTTTATGTCATGTTTTTGTGCCTTGTTTTCCATGCCTTTCTCTTTTGTATTGAGTTGTGATGAACCTAGAATGAAGGTACTAGAGAGTTGTAGTGGAGTGGTTCCCAATTTTCATTAGGGCACAAAGGGGCCTAAGGATATATTGTGTGGGATTTTCTTTAATAAGCGATAACTAATGACATTGGGGGAATAAAATTAATCAAGATAAGGATTCCTATGCATAGCCATAATGCTAGTATAGGCTTGGTATGAGCATAGAAGGCATGCCCACTCTAAGAGCATTGGGACTTGCAATTCAGGTTCCTTGTGAGGCGAGTTGATCATACTCGACTCCACTTAGCCATCCCTTCAAGCTTTGTGATGACACTTCTTTCCTCCTCTCTAATATCTTATCCTTGTGCATTGGTGTGTGTGTCCAATGCTTATGTTTTGTTTGTGTCATTGGTGTTCATACCCAATGATGGTTTCTTTCTTGTGGCATTGGTGTTTGTGCCAATGATGATTGTTTGTTGATCCATTGGTGTTTGTGCCAACAAGGATTTTTATTTTGATCCATCATGTGATATTGTTTGAGTGACTATACTTTACATGTATGACATGTGTATGTTTCATGTATGACATGTGTGTAAGCCTTCTCCCAATGTGTTTGGTGTGAGTGTGTACTTGTGGCCCATGTGACTATCTCCTAGTGTAGAGAGAGTGGACCTAAGGGTTCCATGAGGTTGGGAGGCTTGAAAATCATTGTTGGGGTTTAAGGATCTTAGGAAGAGCTTCAAGAGCATAGTCTAGTTGGTAAAATATTTCTCATTTCATTTATTTAATTATTGCAATATTGTAAAGATGTAATTTGAAGGACATTTGAGTCCTCTTTTGTAATTAATAAATGTTAATTAAACCTCCTTAAATGGAAGGAATAAATTATGGTTTGGATGCCTTTATGTTTTTTGACATTTTAGTTGAACATGCTTGTTATCTTTCATGTTCTTTAAATTCATTGCAATGTTGGTTAAAATGAATGTTGAGAACACTTCAATTTGGTCTTCAAAATGAATCTTACATTAGAAAATATGTTGATTGTATTAGAGCCTCTAGCTCTCTTTTGTTTGTATAGGGTTTCATTGAGAATCACCTTGTTGATGGGTTGTTTAAGGTTATCTAAATGGTCTTGGAGGGTCAAGAGATTTGGAAACCTTTCCATTTTACCTCATATCTTTGGCCTCATGTTGAATTCTCCTATGGTCTCCCTATCCCTTGGAAGTGATCTCCTTATTTGGTTAGTGTGAAGTGTGATTGTGTGTCTAAGACCTTGATTCCTTGATCGGTTTCATCATTTCATAGTCCATTCTTCTTTGTGGTCCTCTCATTGAATTTCCTTAGTGTTTGGTATGTCTTGGGGATAAAACCCTAGCTTGGATTCATTCATTGGCCAAGACTCTAATGCTAGAATAGGACTATAGTGCTTGGGAGGGACTATAGTGCCTAGCAAGGACTTCAATGCTAGTCTCAAACTCCACCACCAAACTAAGACACCTGACCACTCACACTAGTTTCCTCTCCATGCACTAGTGTCCTCTCTAGGTGTTAGTGTCCTCTAGTGCCTTGTTTCATCATTTCATCATCTAGTTGAATCTTATGGCCATTTCTTGAGAAAAAAATATGTACAAAAATTGTTCCCCTTGGCCTTGAGAGTCTTCCCATTTTTCATTGTGTTGGCAAGTATCATACCTCAAGTTTTATGATACACATTTATCTTGGGAATCATGTCATTTCCTATATGCGACCCATCATCGTTCTAGTTGGTGGAGGGTTTGTACCCCTTAGTAAGGCAACCTCTTGTGAAGGTTTTCCCTATTGTTTAGGTGTTATTTGAGGTTATGGTTGAGTGATTGGATGTGAATGTTCCCTTGTCCTACTTGTTCTAGAAATCGATAGTTGGTTGTCTAGTTGAAGGGTGTTATCTCCTAATCATCCAATGACCTATGTGGTTTTTCATGGGTTTTGTAAGAGTTCTAGAGTATGTCTTAGAGTGGATATAAGTTTGATGATTAACTAATCTTATCCTTGTGTGGTTTTTCAAGAAAACACAATTGTTGGTTAGTAATTGATTGCCATTTGGGTTTCATTTTTCCTTGTCATAATTTTTTTGTGGTAGCTTCGTCCCATGATTTGTAAGTCTTATACTAGTACTGTCTTGCTTCTATAAATGGTGAGGTTTGTTGTATTGTTGTATTTGTTGTGTCATTATGTTTTGTGTGACACTTGTTGTGTAGTGCAGTATGGTGTTGTTACATCTTAGTTGTTTAAAAAAAAAGTTGTTATGTCTATTTTTTCCTTGGTGTGTTAGCTTGGGGCGTTACATGTTATGAGAATTTTGTGTGTATTATCATCTAATTGATATCATATTGCATGTGATAAACTAATTTATGAGTTCCTAGATATCATTTTAGTGTATCACCACAAATTACTTTTTAGTTAAAACTTCCTTTTTCCCTTCTCTCATGATGCAAATAAAGTAGCATGAATTAGTTTAAGTTTTAGAGAATATCAATAAGTAGGGAACTAACCCTTCATCTAGATGTTTGGCTTCAAATAGAAAATTCACACACCTCAAAGTCCTTCCAATGTTATCACTGAAATATTGAAGCAGGTTTGCACTATGGTGCAAGTTCAAGTGATGAAATTTTTTGGAACACTCGGTGAGACTAGTTTGATGATCTTGACATCATCCATTGAATAATTTTGGTGTGTTCTTTAGTACGTCTTACCATTTAGGGAAATTTTATTCAACCCTGTGGTGACTCCAAGATCAAATCCATTGGTTTATGTAGTCCAAGTGTTGGTATGCGTTTAGTTCTCAAAGATCATATATGATTCCTCTTGTTTTAAATCATTTTAAAATGAATTTATAGAAATATCATGGAAAATAAGTCTTTTTTCCTCTATTTTATGAAAGTGCCATTTTTATGCCTCCCTATAAGCTATACCAAACTAATAAAATACTCTTGGTTTTATCCCAAATAGTAGTACTATAACAAGTTATCAATATTTCTTAATGCTTGCCTCCCTCCCACCCCTACTTACCCTTATTAGTAGCATGCCTATTCTTATAATCAACCTCAAGAAGCCTATTTTGTGCCCAACCAACATGTTTATCCTTCCATTCAGTGCCAAAATATTGACAACATAGAGATTGGCAGTTTGAAAGATATGCTGCTAGATTTTCAAGAAAAAAAAAATGTTGTTAAAACAGAGTAGGAGTATAGCATGTACAACACACCCATTTTGATCTTGGAAAAATAAGGACCCCTCTTTTGCTTGTTTTGGTCTTGCTTGTCCTACAACAATTTGCAATTTTCACCGGGTCTTTCGAGTATTAAAATTAGCATTCTCAAGGATTAAGTTTACTTAGAAAATTGTCAAGTTTTAAAAGTCTTTCAGTCTTGCATCCAAGAAAAGGGTAAAATATCTTCATGAATAGGTAGAACATCAAAACCTAATATAGATTGCCTTCTTCATGAATACCTAAAAGTGAAGGAGATATCCAACTTTGACCAAAAATACCCTTTAAGAACTTTACTTTTCAACCTAAGCTCCTTCATAAAGCTTTCAAAATACCAAGATTACCTTGGTGTGCAATGGGTATGCTGAAGAGGTGTGGACAATCAATTAGGGAAAAATTGGTTTATTTTTTTGCATACATTTGTGTAGTACATGAGGTCAATTGGTAGGTCATTTAGAAAATAGTTTTGTTTATTGTGTCTAGCTATAAACTTTGTAATGTTCCCCTTTTTGAATATTTAAGAAATGTCCTATGAAATTCAATATTTCATAAAATAAGAAAAGTAACCAAAGTACACATTTATTTGATTGAAATTAATACAGCATAAAATAAGAATAGTACCCAAAGTACACATTTATTTTTATTTGAATAGATTAATTATTTGTAGAACACTTTCAAATTATTACTCCTTTGCTCCAACATTCATAGGTGAAGGGGAAGTGAATACACATGAGAATGCCCTTAGTGATAACCTTCTCAGCCCGAGAGCGGCCAACAAACGCCCGTTGTAATGACCCTCTCGGCCCCCAGTGACAGACCGCAGTCCGCCTACAGAGGGTGGCCTACCTTGAAGGGATCCTAGTCTCTGCATTCCTCAATGCATATTCAATTCCCTACCCTTATGACTGAAAGAGAAAGTCCATAATTTGATAGTGTATATTATATTGCTAAATCTATTCTGATTTCATTTAAGATTACATGAAATAGCTACAGTCAAATTATTTATGCTAACATGCGATATGGATCTCTTATCACTAAATTATATGCATTTCCCATTTTTATTAACAAACTGTGCTGCATTCAGGTTATGCTATGCTTGGTCATATTTACTCAAAATAACAAAGGTCGTGCATACTTAGTTCTCAGGTTCGGAATAACCATACACACCTGTGTTGCCGCGCGCATAACTGGTGTTTCCGCGTTCATGCTAGGTTATGCCCGTAATCCAGGAACTGGCTATGCACCCGACGTTCTATTTCTTCCACAAACTCCGCGCCCTGCAAGCTGCATACACCACGGGTTAAAAGAAGAGTGGAGAGTCATCTTCAAAGCGTCGCTTCTGTTGAGTAGTCACGTCTCCAGCAACGTCTGGTGGCAACGTGCCCAGTGCGTGCCCTTTGGATGAATCCCCTGTGCGCGCCGCTTGAGGAAAGTAACGGCAAACAAAAATTTACGATTTTCTTAAGTTCTTTTTTTAACATTGCGAATATTTGGAGAATATATAAAGTGTATTTATTTTATGATTTCTATTTATTCGAATAAAGATTATTGAATTCAATTATTGATTTATTATTGATAAACATCTCATCTACTCTTTATTAATTAATAAACATTTCATTTAATCTACTTAGTAATAAACAATTTATTTACAACTTAACATACCGGCTATCTAAAAATATTTTCACAATAATATTTATATAAATAAATAATCAAGAATTGTATAATGTATTAATTAAGCAAATTACACCAAAAGGGGGGTTATGACAGTCCTCCCTTCCTAAGTTTGCTTGTCCTCAAGCAATTTTAGGTTAGGATGATCCTTGATCTCAACGCCCTCCCACGTAGCATCTTCGGTAGGCAGACCTTTCCACTTAACCAAGCACTCTTGAATAATCCTGTTCCTTAATCTTCTTTCGCGCATATCCAGAACAAGTTCTGGTTCTAGGATTAGTTTCCCTTCATTGTCTAGTGGTGGTAACTCTATACTGGGAGTAATGTGTTGTCCCAACACTTTCTTGAGTCTGGAAACATGAAACACATTATGGATTCTACTTTGCATAGGCAGCTCCAATTCGTAAGCTACTTCCCCTATCCTTCTCAAAACCTTATAAGGTCCAAAAAATCGGGGCTTAAGTTTTTCTTTACCACTGACTTTGATGGAAGACTGTTTGTATGGTTGCAGTCTCAAGAAGACTAAGTCTCCTACTTCGAAAGTTCGTTCTGCTCTTTTCTTATCAGCATACATTTTTTGTTGATTCTGCGCCTGACGCAAATTATCCTTAAGTTCATTCATAATATCTATATTTTGCTGTGCAAAATCTTTAGCTGCGGGCACCTGACTTTCTGCAAGAATTAAATCTCCAAAGGAAGTGGCCTCATATCCATATAAGGCTCGGAAAGGACTCATGCCAATGGACATATGATGAGTAGTGTTATAGCAATATTCCCCCAAGTGCAACCATTTGTACCAGCCTTGTTGTTGACCTGAAACGTAATTCCTTAAATAACCCTCCAACCATTTGTTGACAATTTCCGTTTGTCCATCGGTTTGCGGGTGATAACTGGTACTGGGAGTCAATGAAGTTCCTGCCAATCTGAACAATTCTTTCCAAAATAAACTGAGGAAGCGGCTATCTCTATCACTTACAATATTCTTGGGCAGACCATGCAATCTAAAAATTTCTTTGAAGAAAATGTCAGCCACTTGAGGGGCTCTGAAGTCTGAAGATATGGCCATAAAATGAGCATACTTAGTTAACCGATCGACTACTACATAAATGCAATCTTTGTTTTGGACTTTGGGTAAACCGGTTATGAAATCCATGGAAATGCTTTCCCATTTTTGGTTGGGTATGGGTAAAGGTTGAAGTAACCCTGCTGGAAACACATGCTCACTTTTATTTCTTTGGCATACCATGCATTCGTTGGTATATCTTAGTACGTCCCTTTTTAAACCTTTCCATGAAAATCTTTCTCTAATCTTCTTGTAAGTTTTGAAAAACCCTTGATGCCCTGCCAAAGGATTGTCATGATAATCTTTCAAAATTGCAGCCTTGATTTTTGATCCTGGAACGAGATATACCCTATTCTTATAAAAGATGAGTTCGTCCACAATCTTGTAATTTTCATCCTGTACCTTCCCTTCCAAGATGTTGCTTGAGAAATCATTTTTTGCATATTCTGAAATCACAGATGCCTTCCATTCGGGAGATATTACAGTTAGTGTTCCTAAATGAGGTCTTCTGGAGAGAGCGTCTGCTACAACATTGTTCTTTCCTTTCATGTATTCTATATCAAAGTTATATGCCTGTATCTTACTTACCCATTTCTGTTGTCTATTATTTAGATCTTTTTGATTAAGGAAGAATCTCAGACTGTTGTGATCGGTTTTTACGGTAAATCTTCCACAAATAAGATATTGCCTAAATTTGTCTAAGGCATGCATGATTGCTAACATTTCTTTATCATAGACCGAATAAAGTCTTTCAGATTCCTTAAGTTTCCTGCTTTCAAAGGCTATGGGATGCTTGTTTTGCATAAGTACTGCACCAATGCCTTCTCCCGAGGCATCACAATAAAGCTCAAAAGGCGAAGAAAAATCTGGTATGGCCAAAACTGGGCATGAACTCATAATCTCCTTAAGCTTCTCAAAGGCTGATTGAGCTGCTTTTGTCCATGAAAAGGCCCCCTTTTTGGTTAAATCAGTTAGAGGGGAAGTTAACTTTGAAAACCCCTTCACAAATCTTCGATAGTAGCTACAAAGACCAAGGAAACCCCTAAGGTGCGTAAGGGTCCTGGGTTTGGGCCAACTCTTAATGGCTTCTATTTTTTCTTCATCAACTCTTACTCCCTCTGCACTAATCTTATGGCCCAGATACAAAATTTCTTTCATCCCAAATTCGCATTTAGACATTTTAGCAAACAAGGAATTTTGCTCGAGTATTCCCAAAACTTCATCTATGTGCCTTAAATGTTCTTCCCATGTTTTGCTGAAAATTAATATGTCATCAAAAAATACAAGTAGGAATTTCCTCAGCTGTCCCCGGAAAACATGGTTCATGCAAGATTGGAATGTAGCCGGGGCATTAGTAAGGCCAAATGGAAAGACTAGAAACTCAAAATGCCCAAAATGACACCTAAAAGCTGTTTTGTGAACATCTTCTGCTTTTACCCTTATTTGATGATACCCTGAACGAAGATCTATTTTTGAAAAGTATACTGCACCATGAAGTTCATCTATCAATTCATCCACCCGTGGAATTGGATACCGATTCTTAATGGTTTTCTTATTAAGTGCCCGATAGTCTATGCACATTCTCATTGAGCCATCTTTCTTTTTTACTAGCACAACTGAAGAAGCAAAGGGGCTGGAACTAGGCTGAATGTGCCCCATTTCTAATAATTCCTTTATGGCTTTTTCAATTTCTTCCTTATACCCTCTTGGGTGACGGTAAGGTACGGTAATGACGGGCCTTGCTCCTTCTTCAAGTTCTATAGTGTGCTCAAAACCCCTCTTGGGAGGCAATCCGGGGGGTATGTCCTCAAAGACTCTCTTGTGATTTTTAATGATAGGCTTAATGTCAATGTGGATGTTCTTCTGTTGAGAAGCAGATTTGTCGAGTATCATACATTGCGCCACCCATTCTCCTTGCCCCTTTCTAGACATCAAGTAAACTGAAATTTTAGGAATATGGTAAAGCTATTTACAACAATTATATATTCTTTTATTGAAGTTGATATTAATCTTACCTTACAATTTTTTCCATTTTCTTGGATGAGACCATTTTTGGTGATCCATCAGCCTGTCCTTTGAGGAGTACTTCCTCTCCATTGTGTGTAAAGCATAGCTCCAACTTGGGGAGGTCTAGGGAGAACCGCCCCAAGGAGTGTATCCAAGGGGTGCCAAGTATAACATCTGTATCACCTAGGTTGACCACATAGAAGTCTTCTTTAGTGGGGTGATGTCCCAAGATTATGTCTAGTTGGGGAATCCTTTGGTTGCAGGAGGTGGTGGAACCATCAGCTAGGGCTACTTGGAAGCCCTTAAAGTCTTGAGTTTTTAGCTTTAGTCGGGATGCTAAGCTTTGGTCAATAAAATTGTGGGTTGCTCCACTATCCATAAGAGCAGTTACTCTTTTTCCCGTGATGACACTCTTAATTCGGAAGGGGTGATGTTTTGAGGCTCTCGAAATTGCTGCCAAGGTTCCCTTTTCCTCGTCATTGTACCTTGTTTTTTTATTAGGTCTCTCTAGTTCTTCGTTCCTTGGACTTGTTTGGTTTTCCCAATCTTCATCATCGGATAGGGCTCCCATGTTGTGAGCTTGGCTTCTCTTCCCACACTTGTGCCCTCTATACCACTTATCTTTGCATTTAAGGCATAGCCCTTCTTTCATGAGCCTTTCCTTTTCCTCCTCCAATTTTCCCTTTTTACACACATGACCCTGCTCCCATTTCTGATTGCAGGTATAACATAAGTTCTTCCTACGTAGTTCTTCTCTCTTGTTATTAGGAAGGTGCCTTATGTGCTTATCTTTCTTGTAAGTGAAATGCTTTGATGCCTTCTCATGGGTGGGTGTATCTTCTAACATGAGTGCTTTATCGATGGCATCATCAAGAGAGTTGGGTTTTAAGGCACTCACTAATCTTCTAATGGAATCTTTTAGCCCTTCCACAAAAAGGTAGGTAAGACGGTCTTCGTCAAGCCCATTTACCCTTACAGAAACTTGTTGAAATTCAGAAATGTAATCTTCAATAGATCCTCGCTGCCTTAAGAGAGTTAATTCCTTGAAGTCCTTTTGAGGGTGCTTCCTATCAAATCTTTTAATGAGTTTTTGAGTAAATTCCTCATATGAAATTTTACTGTCATGACCTTGTGTGAGGGTACCATGGAGCCACCATTCGTGGGCCAACCCTTCTAGATGTAATATAGCAAATTGCACCGCATCTTCTTCGGTCATAGGACTTAGATTTAGATAGGTGTTTAACTTTTGTATCCAAGAGTACGCTGTGATTTTATTTGACCCATCAAAGTTTGGTAGGGTCAATTTGTTAACTTTTTGTTTTAAGTCCTTACTTGATTGCCTACCCTCTTTTTGGGGGGTTTCTAGCTTTTTGGCTTCTAAGAAATTCCTAAAAGATATGATTTCTCTTATGTCGGGATCTAATCTTGCGTAGGCTGCAACTATATCCTCTGCATTGTGTAGGGGAAGATTATTTTCCCCTTCCATCAAGGTCTCCTTTCCCGGTAGGAAATTTGGTCTTTGAATCCTTCGATTGAGGAAGCATTGTTGTTATTATTTTCAGAATGGTTTGAATTTGTGTCCCTACTATTCGAACCGTTATTTTTGAGGTTATTCATGGTGACATTCATATCTTGCAAGGCTTGGAGTAGTGCTTGACTTGTTTTTTCGTTTTGTTCTATTAGTGCTTGAGTTTTTCGTTCATTGTTTTCCATGAAAGTTCTAAGTTCATTTCCCACTTGTTCACCCATAATGTCAGTAGGCTTAATATTCCTTCTGTGATAGACTTTCATGTACTAATCCCACAGGGTGGCAGGAAAGGTGCTCTGATACCAATTGTAATGTTCCCCTTTTTGGAATATTTAAGAATTGTCCTATGAAATTCAATATTTAATAAAATAAGAAAAGTGATCAAAGTACACATTTATTTGATTGAAATTAATACAGCATAAAGTAAGAATAGTAACCCAAGTACACATTTATTTTATTTGAATAGATTAATTATTTGTAGAACACTTTCAAATTATTCCTCTTTTGCTCCAACATTCATAGGTGAAGGGGAAGTGAATACACAAGAGAGTGCCCTTAGTGATAACCTTCTCAGCCCGAGAGCGGCCAACAAACGCCCGTTGTAATGACCCTCTCGGCCCCCTGTGACAGACCGCAGTTTGTCTACAGAAGGTGGCCTACCTTGAAGGGATCCTAGTCATCTGCACTACTCAATGTATATTCAATTCCCTGCCCTTATGACTGAAAGAGAGAGAGTCCATAATTTGATGATATTACATATACAGATTGCAAAATCTACTCTATTCCTCATTAAGATTTCATGAATAACTACAGCCAATTATTTATGCTAAATCGATATTGATATCTTATCATCTATATTGTATGCATTTCCTATTTTTAGTGACCTCTGTGTGGGTATATTGCATTCTTGATATGCTATACTTAGTCATATTTACTCAAAATAACAAAGATTGTGCATAAATAATACTACGTTCGAATAGCCATACACCTATTTGGTGCATACACACAAATGGTGTTTCCGTTATGCCGGTCGAGGCGTGTCAGGGGGCTATGCACTGATGTTCTATTCCTTCAACCAATCCCGCCCCTGCAAGCTGCATACAACACGGGTTAAAAGAAGAGTGGAGAGTCATCTTCAAGGCGTCGCTTCTGTCTGAGTAGTCACGTTTCCAGCAACGTCTGTTGGCAACTCGCCCAGTGCGTGCCCCTTTGGATGAATCCCCTGTGCGCACCGCTTGAGGAAAGTAACGGCAAACAAAAATTCACGATTTGCTTAAGTTCTTATTTAACACTGCGAATGTTTGGAGAAATACATATATAAAGTGTATTTATATTAAGGTTTTATTATTTTATGATTTCTATTATTCGAATAAAGATTATTAAATTCAATTATTAATTTATTGTTGATAAACATTTCATCTACACTTTATAAATTAATAAACATTTCATTTAATCTACTTAGTAATAAACATTTCATTTACAACTTAACATACCGGCTATCTATAAATAATTTCGCAATAATATTTATTAAAAATAAATAATCAAGAATTATATAATTTATTAATTAAGCAAATGTGATTACACCAAGGGGGGGTTATGACAAACTTCTCTATAAATTTCCCTTCAATTGTTTATGCCTTTGGATTAGATGCCTTCACTAAATAGGCGATTGATGCACACACCAAGAGGCAGGTAGATAAATATTGATTTGACAACTGGATGGGAACATTCTATTCATTTGCAATATTTTTTATCAATTTGATGGCAATTTTCTTTTTTCATTTGCATTGGTTTATGTTTTAAATTTGTATGCAAATATTTCATAATCAATAATAATTAATTTCTATAAAGAAAAAATATAGATTTGTCTAAATTTATTTCATTCCATTATTTAACACTTATTATTAATTGTTTAATTTACCACATGCAGTGCTTCCATGCACAAACACATGCTCTAACATATTAACATACATATAATTTTCTATTGGCATAATCCTTGAACCTCCTTTAAGTGCAAGTGTTAGTATATATACCTCTCTTTATAAAGAATTGTCCCCCTTCTATCTCTCCTCCTTTTTCCTAATCTCTCAAAGATCAATTAAACTATAAGATTTTTTATACATTAATTTAATTTGATCTATATAGAAATATATAATTATTATAATTTCATATTTATATTTAATAATTTTTATTATAGAATATAATATATAATAATAATAATAAACATAATTATATTATATATAATTTAATTTGTATTATATATAATATATTAATTATAATTTGTATATACTAAAATATAATAATTATTAATTATATTAATTTTATATATATATTTAATAGTTTTATTGAAAAATATATTATATAATAATAATAAATAAGTATAAATATATTATTTATAATTTATTTTTTATTATATAAAATATACATTATATTAATTATACTAATATTTAGTTAATAACTATGCAAAGGATGCGGTAATGTTAAAACCTAAATGTGCTCATTATTAAAATCTTGGCCGTAATATTCATTTTAATAAACAAACGCTAAAACCCTCGTCCAAACCTTATGTTCACGCTGCTGCTCGCCAAATTGGAGAAGTGAAAGCTCAATACCAGCCAGCGAGGAAGAGTTTGGAGGAGCGGAAACCAATAGCGGTCGGAAAGCAGTAAAAAGGGCCAAAAACAAGCGAAAAAAAAAGGAAAAATGATGAACGTTTAACCTTTTTGCCTACTGTGTGCGAAAATCTTCACCGTTCGGGAACAAAAGAAGCTCAGGAAACGCCTTCGGCGTAATATTTTTTTTATAAAAGACATCTGAGAAACATTAAAATGCATGTGCCAAATAGTTTCCCTAAGCCCTAAGTTTAGGAGGCTATTGCTGACGTGGAGACGAGGTAAGGAATTTATGAGCCGAGTTGTTGCAATTCATTCAACCATGGAGAACGAAGATGGACAGAATGCACAATGGTATGTCATTTTTTACTATTACAACTCCTAAACTTACTCAGTAAATCTGAAACCATAAGTATTTGGCAGCGTACCTGAACATGTAATGCCAGGTCCTGGACTGCGTAGAAATCAAGTTATGTTACTCTTGGGGTTTAGGGTTTAGGGTTTAGAATCCGGCCATCACAAATAAAAGAACGAAAGATAATATGTATACCAATACTATTTATTCTTTAGTGCTGGTTAGAAAATGGATTTAGATTTGCATAGGAACATTGATCACAGTCCTTTAACACTAATCCATGTTCTTCACAACTTTTCTTTTTGGTGTGTATATTGAATGAAGGGAAGCCTCCCATAGATGGTAGGGGAAAGATTTTGTTTTAGATGTTGCAAAATCACTTGCTAACCTTGACAATTTTATTTGCCAACAAAGAATAGCATTAAACACTCAGTTTTAATCTAAATATGGCCCATGATGTTCATATAGTTAATGCTGTTGTGAACCTGAACCTGAAAATGTTAACTACAGCCAATACACAAATATGTACGACAATAAAGAACTGAAATATAAATTTATAAATACTTTTGCCTTACAAGAGTACCTGTAAAAAGAACAGAAATAAAATCTGTTCTAGTATCACTGACACATAGAACAATCTGAGTTCTTCAGTTAGACACCCTCGTGGAGAAACCACCAACTCTTCCCTTACAATTTTAGTTGAAAGCTTTTTCATTCCAAAAGATCCTTTAGAAATGATTATACTACTTATTGTTATGGGCAAGAGTAGGGGATAGAAGAGGAAGTTTGGTGGTAGTAATCTTCCCTGACTGAGCTGTCATCCTTAATCTATGACTGAGTAATCACCCTTAATCTATGACTGACTGATCAATCATCCTTAATCTATATATATAATTCTGTGCAACACATCCTAAGTCTAACTATACGTCTAACTAGGTGCTAACTGTCCTTTGTTTTAGGAACTCCTAACTATGTGCAAACTGCCCCTTTATTTTAAGAATTCAATCTGTTTAATCCTAACTGAACTTCTAATTGAGTAAAAACTGTCCTTGAATGTAGGGAAATGAAGCTGATTAACTGTTGACTGCATTTGACTGACTGTTGGTTCATGACAAGTCCACCTCATTGAATTTGATTGGTCCCTAATCATATGCAGTAATCTGGGTGCTTCAAATATCAGGCCTTTCCCATGAGGTATCCTCAGTGGGCGTACCCTTCTACTGCATTAGGTGTTCAGTCACATCTTTGTTCTGCATACACTTACCTTGCATGGCAAGAAGCTGGTCAGGAATTAGTATCAGTTTTCCATCATCATTCAATGGGGGTAAGGTTGGAGAATCTTGTAGTCTCTGTTCAATCACCATATTCAGCTGGGAGATATGAAATGCATTATGGATTTTGGCTGATGGATTCAACTGGAGTGTGTAGGCCACCGTACTGACTTTAGAAAGAATTGTGAAGGGTTCATAGTATTTGAATGACAATTTTGAGAAGCTCTTTTCTTGATAGAAGTCTTTTTCGTATGGTTGAGATTTAAGGAAGACTTGATCTGCCACCTCAAATTCTCTCTGGGAATGGTACTGATTGGCTTGAATCTTCATTCAATCTTGTGCTGTTTCCAAATTTTTCTTGGTAGCCTGTAAACTCTGTTGGCATTCTAAGATAAAATCTTACACTTCTGGTGCCTTGGTTTGTTGTAGGACTCAATTAATCAAGGAAGGCGGGTCATAACCATTGAGTTCCTTAAATGGTTTCATGCCTATGAACATTTGGTTGGTAGTGTTTTATGAATTTTCTGCTAGGTGCAGCCATTTGAGCCAGGAACTTTGCAGATAAACTACATAGTTACGAAGATAAACCTTAAGAGTCTTATTAACAATCTTTGACTGACAATCAAGTTGAGGTTCGTGTCTACTGCTAAAGGATAATGTGGTACGAGTGAGCACAAATAATCCCCTCCAAAAATTGTTAGTTAACATTGAATCACTATTACTAACAATGGTTTTTGGTGAGCCTGAAATATTCTTTCTTGAAAATATAATATGTTTATGCTAAACTTCAGTTTGACAGATATTTAATTTCAACAAATTGCACATAGATTGATACTTAAATAGAAAACATCTTCAATAAATGGGACGTATGGACTCAAAAGCTCTTCTCTGAAATTTTATTATAATTTTGATTGACATGTGGTTTGCTCAGAAAACTGTATTCAAATGTGCAGAGTTCAATAAAGTATCATAATCGACAAAGAACCTGGATTATGTGCTGATATGAAATTATAAGACTGCAGATGGTCCGCCCAGAACTGCTATTAGAATCTACATTTTGAAATGCACACACAGGAATCAGCTTCCCCAGCCCACGTGGTATGACCAAGAGGAAACAGGCCACAGATTGCAGCGGTTCACCTTAGATTCATTACACCTTTACCAATACTAGCAATTATTCTCAAATGCAGCATTGTAGAAATGAACAACTTGAGCATAGGCTTTTAGAAAACCTGGAAGTAGTGTTGGCCTGAAATAAATAACATTCGGATGTTGCCTTCAGAATTTCTCACAAGCTTGCAACACGATTTTGAAGGTTCTCCAGCCCACCGGCTTCACAAACCTACCTCCAAACTCCACGCAAATCTCAGTAAAGAATGGTCTTAGAGAGTCAAAAACACGTCTCCACCTCTACATGCAGCGGATTCAGCAATTCTGTCTGATGCCTCTCCTAAAACCAGCTTCTTGTGCCTCCAACATCTCAACACTTCCCGTAATTTCCACTCAATGATCCAGTATGCATTCTCAGACGAAACAAAATAATTAACTCACAGCATTGGGGTTTTCATCCCAATTCCACACAGGGTTTTCATCCTGGTGAAAGCTCTTCACAATTCACCAAGAGAGTAAAAATCAAATAATTTCCTTGATGCCTTCTTCCTTCCAATCGAGCCTAATTTATCATTTCAGAATTGCTAATCCTGCCCCCACAAAATCAGGCGATTACCTTGTATAGAGCTAGTTTCGATTAGAAAAATCAGATGCCTTTCTTCTTATTCCCATAACAAATTATGCTCTCAACTGCGAATAAGAAACTTTAGGCAAAATTTAATTTATTTCCCTCTATGATGTATACTCCAGCAAGGAGTAGATTATGTAAAGTGGGCCCCCACCATTATCATAATTGAATAATTAAATAAACTTAATAAACTATAACTTTTTAACCTTAATTTAAATTTCTTTTACTTCTTTCATTTTTTTGATTTATTTTCTAATCTCCGGAAATGAAAAGATTAGAAAAATTACTTCACAAGTGAGCCTCAAGTGAAGAGGGACATTACAGAGCCATGCAGTTTGTAAATGTTCTATATGAAAATATCTGCTAACCAATGTGCCTTGTAAGTAGAATCAATGGAAATGAAGTGCAAGTATTTGGTTAGTAAACATAAGTGCAATCCTTAGATTTACTTTTAGTAAACCAGTAACAAAATCCATACTGATGGACTCCCATTTTTCACATGGAATAGGAAGGGACTGAAACAGTCCAGGGTTACATACAGTTGCATCCTTATTCTGTTGGCACTATTCACATGATGACATGAACCGTCATACATCACACTTTAAACTCTTCCATGTGTATGCCTTTTTGACACTTGCATAGGTTTTGCATAATCCACGTGTCCTGCTGATGGGGTGTAGAGTGGTTTTCAGCCATGACTTTAGATTTGAATTTTGAGCTGGAGCTAAGGACTACTCTATTATCATAGAAGATCAGTCAATTTCAGAAAGTATACTTGCTGTCCTTGTTGTGTACTGCCTGTGGATTTAATAATGCAGTCAATTCATCATCCCCCATGTTGTAATGAGCCTTGCTCAAACTGACCTCAATTTGCTTCAATATGTAGCCTTGTAATTTTGTCAAACAGTTTGTATGCAATGTTCTATGCTGCTGGTATGAAGTTTCAGATTGTTATTTGATGCAAAGATGAATGCTATAATGACTTTGAAAGCTTGAATTAACTTTTACAACTACTTTGCAAGCTTCTAAGTGAAATACAATGCCCTTTTTGCAATTTAAATACATTCAAATGAGGAACTAAGTGAATAAAATGCATCTACAGCCAAGAGACATTTTGTCAAACACTTGGCGTGCAAACTCTAAAGCTGATTATAATGATGTTTGATTGCACAATAACAACTATTTATTACTCCTTTATTGCAAATGTCTTTCCAATACAATGCTGATTTCAATTTGCCAAGACTCTTGGCAAATTACAATATTATTCAAATACGGTATTTTGCTGTTATGAATGCAACCTACAGTTGGAACTTATAATCACTATGATGCAAGACTATTACGAATAATAAACAAAGGAGCCTGGATGGATGAAGTCGCCTAGTGATGTAATTGATAATCAACCCAAGGTCTTGCCAAATAATCTTCTCTTGAGTCAAGTCGAACTCCACCTTGAATCACCCCTGTTGCAGATCTGATTCTCAAAAATAAATTAATCTTCAATTTTTCCAGCCTCCTTTTGTTCCAAATAGAGTTGCCATGGTTCAAGGAAGAGGGCACACCAAGTCAAGAATTAAATCGATGCAATATGTGGCTCCCACAAACAAAATCGTCCCTCCTTATGGCATACTTCCAAGCTGGTAATTTTTTATCAGAATTCCTTAGATAAATATTCATCCTCCAAGAAGTGCAAAATGAGGAGAATGATGATGCATAAAATATTCTTCAAGCTCCACCAAATCGTTCTATGCCAAAAATGGCCTTTGGCCACAAATTTTGCTCAAATGAGAAGTCTGAAGTAACCTCTCCAATGGCTGCAACCCTTCAGGAGATATCTCACTCCCTCAGTTATGCTATCTATGGGAGTTATCGTTCCCAAAGACACTCACTGCAAAGCCCTAGCTCCACAATGCTCAACAATAACAAATGACAGATGCTGGATGATGAAGAGTGAAACCCCAATGTCCTTATATTCTTTTCCTCAAGAGGTTGGCTCAAATAAAATAATAATATATTTCAACTTCTAGAAGGTCTCCAACATATTTTAATTATTTGCACTTTATAAAAATAAAATATATTATAATCAATAAAGTGCATCTCAACATCAAATTATAACATAAGGTTTCCATAAATAAAAATAATAATGATAACAAATGGAAAACCCCAACCCAAACAAATACTGAGCTAAATAATCACCAAATATCTGCCAAATGACTCTCTCACCATGCCTCATTAGCCTACGAGAGCCGCTAATAGGCTAATCTCACTTATATGTCAATGTCAACTAGAAGGGGACATTACACATGTATTCTGCTTCAATAATGCCAAAAAAGTAATACCATGAAGATAGCATTAAGGCCTGGAATTTGGGGAAGGGCATCAAGCTAGTACATTCTTTTGGCCCTTGTAATATTGGATATCAAAGTTGTATGCTTGAAGCTTGCTCACTCACTTTGCCTGCTGTTCATTAAGAACATGTTGGGAAAGGAAATTTCTCAAGCTGTTGTGATCTGTTCTTACAGAAAATCTCTGACAGACTAAATATTGTTTGAATTTTGACAAGGCATGCATGACTCAAACATTTCTTGTTTATCTTTAACCGTATAATTATTTAGCATTGTATAAATTCGCAGAGAGATATATATATATATACCGAGTACTCCTTTTTTCTATGTTAGGAATACACCCTATGGCCTGCCTACCCAAATTTTAAGTGTTTGCACTAGGTGCTCTGCATGCCACTGTGCCTTGTAACAATGTAGCCTTGTGTATCTTTCATATGTGTATACTCCGTCTGTAGTTTGCATTTTCATACTATTATCAGATGATAAGTATTCGAAAGATGTATTTGTATTCTGGTAGTTTTTGTTTAGTGTTTGGACTTTCCTATGCTGTTTCTTCACATTGGGATTTGAGATGCCCCTTTCATGTCCCCGCTCCAGCAAAACTGGTTGAAACTTGTTAAGCAATATCTTGGTTGATAAAATAAGCTGTTATTAGTATCTTGTTATTTTGCCAATTTAAGTCTTGAAATTTGTTCTTTGAACTGTAAAGGTACAAGACCCCTCAAGAGTTTCGAGAAGTTGAGGTGGAGGCACTTGTCAAAGAGTCACTTTCAGACACAACAGAATTGTGGCTTATTCAGATGCCTCTGACTCAAGTATTTGTTCTTTGTCCATATCAATGGCTGCAGATTTTGTTACTGCTAATTGTTGGATTTTGATATTTTAATGTTTATAGATTGTACATACTCAGATGACTGTGGATAGGAACTTAGATTGTTTCTAAGACTTTGTGTGGTGAATTTACTGCAGTTTGAACCTGCAGACTTCAAGGGGAAAGAGTTATCAATTAAATTACCTGAAGCAGATGGCTTGATGGGATCTTTGGAAAATTCTCGTGGTAAGTTATACTCTTTTGTGCTGCCCTTGTGAATTTATATTTATAATATTTTTCTTTGTGGCACATGGCTAAAGCACCATGTCACACATCTTTTTGAAATTGAATTCTTATATGGATTAGCAAAATTTAATTGCATAGATGAATATAACTTCTAAAACAGATTTCTTTGTGCAGGAAAATCATATGATATGTACTGTTTAGGTAATCAGGGAATGGAACCTTTTGCTTTTCTGCCAAGATCCTCAACATCTATGGGAGGTGGATATAAATGATCCCTTGAATTTGTTTTTTCTCATTTTTCATGTTCTCTTTTAGTTCTCTTAACTTGCAAATATGCCGGTTACTTTACATAATGAAGAATTGCCAATCATCAATATTTCAAGCATTTCGTAGAAAGCCCTCCTTCAACATTGATTTTATAATCCATTTATTATACCTGCTTTTTAAATTTTTAAACAGGACTGAGAATAATATATCAATGAAATCCAAGAACAGATACCCAAAAACATGTGATTTCGGTTTATAGAATTCATGAGTGTTAACTTCAATTATTTGAAGGATGCAGTTCGGAAGATTTCCCGTCAAATTTGCCTTCTAAATGCTAACACAGAAAATGGGAATGCATCTGGAAGAGCAGATAGCTTAGTTGTTTCAGTTTCCAAAACTCAAGACCTTATAAAAAGTGAGTGCTTTTTTAGTCTTTTCCCTAGAAGCTATAAAATTGTGCTCTATTTTTGGGTTATTTAGTTACAAACAGTTTAAAAGCAGCAGTTTCAATTTTTTAATTTCCACGCAACTCATGAGTGAAATGCCTTTTCAGGAGAGGGTATATCTCAAGACCAGGGAAGATCAGTGGGGAGCGTTGGTCAGAAAAGTTCGCATGCTGCAAGTGGAATCACTTCTGAAGGTGAGGAGCCTTCAACTAAGAAGAGGGCTAAGTTCTCTAAAGAGGAGGGGCTAAATGGGACACCAACTGCTTCACGTTTGAGAAACTTGGAAGAAAGTGGGGCTTATGATTCTAGTTTGCAACAAGATCGGAGCTATAAAACTAATGAAGTTAAAGTGGAATATTCTACCGGGAAGAAAAAGAAAAAACGTAGGTCAAATAGTGAAGATTAATCATAGCACAATTTTGTTATTGATGTAGAAAGGCGGTGATAAAAGGTAGTATTTTGCTTTGTGTAAATTTACATCTCAATATTTAAACTTGTCATGTAATGACCACATTGGATTTATCAAATGTTTTTGGGGCAAAATTTTAACCTTAAAAGACCTGGTTTCAAGTACAAGTGTCTTTTTGAGCTTGAAGTTGTTCTGGGGTTCGATTTAATATGGATTTAGCAGAATGATTTTTTTTTTCAAGTTTACAGAACTTGGAAACAGTGAATTTTCTGTGAATGTGAGGTAGCTCTTGGAAGAGGCACACTTAAGAATGTTAATAATATTTGGCGTATAAACAAATTCATTGCAAGCTAAGTTACCACTTTGGGTATGGGATTGAGTATGCTGGTATGGCTTTTTTTGTCCCTGGGTTTGGTATGACTGTGCAAGTATGCTGATTGTCATGCGTAATTGAGTGTAATTTTCTTTTAACACGAAGTAGATTGACAGGCTTTAGCAAGAGCCATTATGTTTTGAGTCTTATTGTTTTTGCAGATTAGTAGTACCAATCAGAAGACATTGATATTCCTTCGTTTACACTAAAGAGTCGAAGCATTTTGTTGATTGTTTCAATATATTAGTCAGCCATTGGCAGTCAACATTGTATGCAAGCAGTCCTGTTCTTACTTTCGTGGTGCTGCATATGCACTATCCTTCATGTGCACATGACATTGATATGTAAAGTTGAGGCATAACAGATGCCATTTTAAGAGGTAGGTGGGGGCACCCACCTTTAATTATCAGAAGTCATAATTTTAAAGGTGAAAGCCCACCTATGTATTTTATTAAAATTATGACTTCTTCCTACCTACCTATATGCCTTTGATTTTATCTTCATTCACCTTTATGTTTACTAATTTTAAAAAACCATGCCAATTTTACAGTCAAGGACCTCAATCCATTTCATTTTGATTTCATCTGATATATCTGGGCAAAATTTCATCTACGCGTAACAAAGAAAAAAATTTGAAGTGATTACATGCTAAATGGTATTTTGGGTAATCCAATCAACATGACAGTTATGAATTCCTTGATCAATGTTCGCAAGTGATCCCGTCAGCTCAACAATTGCTCTTTCATGTGAAGACCCTATTAAGATTACAGGTACAATGAGGCCTAATGGAAGTGCAAGTCCATATGTTACCAGTTCTAATAAAAACATGGGACTAAGTAGAGCATCAGTGATGTTAGGCGAGACTTATCTGTTAGTGCCAGAGCTGAATATTTATAACATCATTTATATTGAAAAGCAAGCTTGTAAGGTCATCGTAGTAACTATATCTAGGCTTTTACTTTTATGTAAGAAAAATTATAACTAGCAATTGCACCTTGGTGTGCAATGGGTATGCCAAAAAAAAGTTAATATGTAATCAGTGTTATGAAATTTGTTAAGAAAATTTGGAAGGAGGACTGACCACTTGGTATATATATCAAACTTTTTCGATTGTCCTCAGCAGGGCAGTTGTACTTTTTTTATTAGCTCAAAAGAACAATTTCTAGAGTACACCATCTGCAATTATAAAACAGCAAGATATTTTATTTTTGGAGTTAAGCATGTTAAAAATTATAATCATATGATCATAATGCCATAATGCCATAGAATATTGAAACAATGAAATATGCCATATGGTAATACCTCATATAATCTGAATCATATTCATAATTTGCAAAAATGTAAATAGTAAATTACTAAATTACTAAATAGTAAATACTCAAGTCTTAAAATGTCATTACACATTGAAAATTCAAAGTACAATCAAGACAATATTTAATTTAGTATTTACTATTCTTCAAATTCGTATTACTATTCATCAAATTCGTTGTCCCCATTTGGTCAGCCAAGTCAATATAAGGCAATCTGGGCACTTTTTAGGGTTTTATTTTTTGTTTTTAAGTTGAGTTTTTGCCTTTTTCTAGGCTGGATGACGTGGGTCCGCCCGGGTCCTTCTAGGTTCTCCTCGGGTTCGGCCAGGGTTCTCCATTTTCTACCTGGGTTCTCTGTGGGTCCTTCATAGAAGGACCCACAGAGAACCTTGGTGGAAAATGGAGAACCTAGGCAAACCCAGAGAAGAACCGAACTAGAACTAGAACCCACACGTATTTTGGCCAGTTTGGGGGGCTAAAATGAAGAGCCCGGTAATAGAGGTTTTAAGTGATTTTCATGTTGGTATAATACTTACAATTTGTACTTTGTAATTAGTGTGTCGTGAGTCTTTTCAAAACTACAAACCTACTCTGATCTATTTTTGTTTTAACAAAAAATCGTCTTTGTTTTCCAAAAATTAAATCCAAAATGGCTCAGAAAGTTACGCATGGGTGATATAGGGTCTATTAAATCAATTCTTGCTAGTGAAGTGAAAAACTAGACCAAGCCATCGTAGAAATGACGAGCATTGTGACTAATGCACCTAAAAAAGTTGACCACATGCATATAGCTAGTACCACAAATTGCTTTTCAACTGGGAGAAAAAAAGAGTTCTCTCTAAGTTTGACAGTAGCTTCGATGATGAGAAGCTCTCCTAGTAACAAAACCTTGAGGTTGACAAGGCTTGCTCATATCCCTAATGCAGATGTATGGAGAAAATCATTATAACACACAATGTTTTGAATACAATCTTTTGTGGGGTTGAACATTTTATTGAAGATTTGTCTATGGTGCAGGGAAGTTCAGCTCAATCAGTCCAACAATTAATAGAATAGTTCAAGAAGCTCAATGTCAAGCTCAAACTCCTAGACCTAGAGGAGTTAATTAAGACAAATTTCATTCTGTTTTAATAGCTGGTTTTGTTGATGTGATTTTTGTGACCTACACCAAACAACAGAATAAAGTGTCCAACGGCTACTCTATTCTCTCTTGATCAAAGTATCCCGCATGCTAAGATTGCAAGAAAGTTCATGTGTTCAACTCCAAGGTTCCTTTAATGCAATGGAGTACACTCAGTTGGTTTGTTGTGATTTGCTGTTTTCACAAGGGGACTTACGCAATTGTTCACTAGCAAGCAGTTGACAACAGACTAATGATGAAAGGGGATTCTCATGCTATGCGGATGATTTAGCGATGTAGTCCAAGTTTCCTAATATTAACCGGAAAAGTACTGAATTAAATGGGTGCAGGGTTTAGAAAGTCTAAGTTCTATCTAAGGGTGGGACGTGGGATCAACTTCAGCAGACTTCAACCAGACTTTGCTTTGCCTCGCGTTGGACAACTTCCACAAAGTCGGTGCAATCTTCAAGGGAATAGCAAGGAATGTTCAAATCACAATTTAGCATAAAGACACCATCACATTGATGTATGCCAAAACGTGAATCATAATCAAAGTTAAGCTTGGAAAGTGTTCAAGTTGACCACGCAGGGCAAACTCACCATTAGTAAGCTCACTAGAGGTATGAATAGACGAAGTTTGCTTGAATTAAACACCACAATCCACAACTAACTACGTGCATGAAATGAGAATCTATCTAACTTTAAGTCCTACGTGGATTAGAAGGACAAAGAAATCTTGCTAGCTACTCACAACAAAAGATGAAACCACCATCAATGATAACTCTTTTTATTGAGAGTGTTCACAACAACTTCTTACAAAGCTTTCAATGGGAAAACTTTCCTTCTTTTTCAAACTATGCTACGCTAAGCTACCAATCTACACTAAGCTATCTCTCTACTCTGTATTACATATGATGTACAAATGAGGGGGAGTGCCCCTTTTATAGTGGGCCCATTTCAATGGACGGCTCAGATTGATTTACAATGGAGGGCTCAAATTGAGCCACACATGCCTTGATCAAGATTCTGCCCTAGTAACTGCCAGAAGGTGGAGTGGTGCAATAAATGAGCACAAAATGCCAAACTCCTCCCTTTGACCACCATGGGCAATTAATGCCCACTATCCATCTAGAAGATTCTTGCCCGGAGACGCGTTCCCACTGTTCTTAACGAACTTGGCCAGCACTGCTTCAGTTTTGAGATTGATGATGATTTTCCTCCTTACTGCCATTGCATCTTGAGTTGTGTAAACATTTTCTAGGGTCACTGCCGGCGAAGGACTTTACACTTGAGAGGAGTTCTACTTTGCTCTTCGATTGATCCTGTTGTCACTCATTGAGGCCTTTTGCTCATTCCTCCTCCTTAGCCCTGAGGACGTTTTAGTGCTTGAGGACCATCTTGACCTTGAAGAATTTCATTGTCTTGGACTTGACCATTTCTTCCTCACCATCTACCTCTCTAAGTTGAGTGCATGTTAGAGCTCTGTGGATTCCAACACTTAGCCATTTCTTCCAACATCTCCCTTCATGGTTTGGGTGCTAATGAAACATCATGGAGGAATTTCAAGCATGCAACTTTTATCCTTCCAAGGTTATAATGTTGTCCTGGAGTTTTTGCTCAATCACTTCAAGTCACCACACTTTGGTTTTGGCGTTAACCCTACAAAACAAAAGAAAGGGCATCATAACACTTATAGTATAAATTCAATTAACTTACCTCATCTCCATGTTGTGGTTTCAAAGGCCAAATTGATCTTTGCATCGTTTTCTCCATCAAACTTTGCCTCCATTCATCATGGGCGTATTTGACAGGTTGAGGTTTCATTTTCAATCACTTGGAAAGTTTTTCAAGTCACCCCATACTTAGGGTGCATTTAGAGGTCCCTGCTTCTAGTTCCATCACTTAGAAAAATCTCAAGCCTTCTCAATCCTCATAGGGCACATTTTAGGGGGTCTAGTTTCACTTCCAAACACTTAGAAACTTTTCTCTTGCTTTCTCTGATTTGGGCGCATCTAGGAGGTTGTCCTTCAAGTTGGGCACATTTGACCCCTTGAGGTTCCATTTTCTCAGACTTTGAAATTTTTTGAAATCAACCTCTTGACTTGGGTGCATTTCACTAGGGGAGCTTTCATTTTTGCAAGGTGGGCGCATTTCATACCCTCTACTTCCATTCTCCATGCCTTGAAACTTTTCCACATCTCCTCCAACTTGGGTGCATTTACTACCTTGGACTTTCATTTCAATTCCTTAAAACATTTTCCTCTAGCTTCCAGTCTCTGGGTGCATCTAGGGGTGGCAACTTTCATTTTGGACACTTAGAAGATTTCACAACCTCCACTTCTAGCTTGGCCGCATTTGGGGGTAGGAGCTTTCAATTCCAACACTTAGAAGATTTTGCTACCCAGTCTCCTTCAAGTTGGGCGCATTTAGCGCCTTGTATTTCCATTTTGATTGCCTTAGAAAATTTCTCAGCTGAACTCCTTAAGATGGGCGCATTTTAGGGGGGTAGCTTCCATTTCTCCACACTTAGAAATTTTTTCATCAACTTCAAGTTGCTAGGGTGCGTCCAAGGTGGTGAGCTTCCATTTTCGAAGACTCGAACAATTTTCAAGCCCCTTCAACTTACTCAAGGCGCATTTGAGGGGTCATACTTTCATTTCTCCACACTTAGAAATTTTTTCAAGTCCACCTTCAAGTTGGGTGCATTTTAAGGGGTCCCTGCTTCCATTTCCAGCCTTAGTCAAATTTCTTAACTCATCCTCTTGAAGTTTGGGCACATTTACCCCCTTGAGCTTCCATTTTCTTAGACTTTGAATTTTTTTCATCCAGTTTGTCCATCTTAGGATGGATTTGAGGGTGTGAGCTTCTGATTGAGGATGTTTAGCTTCTAATTCTTCATGCCTCAAGAAATTTCATGCTACACTCAGCTTGCCCTAATTTGCTATTTTTAGAAAGTTTCAAAGTCTTTGTGATTTCCAAGGATTTTCCACTTCTGAAGACCTGATTTTTGCTCAACTTGACCTTTGTGACGAGACCAACCTGTTGACTCCTGATGTTTGCATGCACCCGCTATTTTCAGTGACTTACTAAAAATAGTAACTGCTTAGAATGAGCTCAAATTTTACGAGTAGATTGCCTGAAAGATGCTGATCATGATAGGGCATTGCTTTTGGGTGACTCGCATTTTGCCCTACTTTTTAGGAAACCCTAATTTCTCTGCATGCACATCTGTAGGCTTCCATTTGATTCTGTTCTCATTGCATGCAGTTCAGCCCTAAAAGTTGAAGTGCTGGTGACATTGTGCCTGCTAAATATGGACCTGCTAAAAATAGTAAGTGCTTGAAAAAGTGATCAACCGACTGCTGAACTTGGTTGCATGCAATACTACTTGAGAGATCTCAAAAAACCCAAAAAATTTGTTTGCATGTGGGTACCTGCTAAAAATATAAAGTCATTAGTTCGACTTGCATGTCATGTCATCGCGAAGCTCTCAAGAAACCCATAAAGATTATGTTGACATGCATTGAAAAATCCTACATGCAAACCCTATAAACCACTCCCGAAGCTAGAATTGCTAAAAATAGAAAGTTGTCTGTTCGTGCTCAAAATTTGCAAGCAGGAAGCTCTAAAGGTTCTAAGCACAGTGTTGCAATCAGAATTTGAAAAACCCTAGAAAATAGGCCCCAAATTGGTACTAAAAATAGTAAGTTGTCAGAACTCAGTGAAAATTCAGTGGGAACCTTTCTAAAGCCTCCTAACTGCAATGCTAAGCTCAAATTTCGACTAGCCAACTCAATTTGACCTCAAAGTAGCCTGAAGATCGAAAACCCTAATCCGTCAGAATGTTCTCCGGACTTAACCCTAATTCCAAACCAGGTCAAAATAAAGTTACATCATCAAAAAGAAACAAAGAACATAGAGAGATAGACACATGACCAAAGCCAAAAGACTAAAAGGAGCAAAAATTAGGGGGTCCCCATTTTGAATGGGGTGATGTGTGAAAAGATCACAACAGGTCTTAGGAAAGAAATGATGTTGTTTGATGTGCTCACTATACAAAAAGCCTATATGATAGCCATATATGCTAAAACAAGACTTCGATTTAGGCTTGCAAAGAAAAGCTCCAGTTTCTGTTTCAGTGCTATCATTGCTTCCTCTTCAACCTCCTCCACGAGCAAGAAATTCTGAAAGCCTTTATGAGCAACTATAGGGTTCCCACTTCCCACTATCCACAATGAAAAGAACAACACTATCACAAGAAGCCTGGCCATTTACTATGTTATGCCGAACTTTTGGAGCCAATAAAGAGTCAATAAATTGAGGCCTCTCTTTTCGGTCACAGTAAGATCTTATATTTCACTTAAACATTTAAACCAATCAACCTACATTGTTTGGCTTCTATAGCCTATTAGATGATTGATTGTGAAAGAAAGACTTTCGGAAGTTGTTATTTGTTTTAATATTTTATCAATATGATTTTGATTTCATCACAAGAGTGAGAATGAGTGTTTCCATTTTGATTTCACCACAAGAGTGAGAAAGATTTTGATTTCATGAACCCATTTGCACACAATGATATATGAACATAGATATCTGAGATTCTAAACAGCATAATTAACCAGGACACTATCTTACAACAATCAAGATATTATCCAACTATTATCAGTGTAATATCATATAGATCAGGAGATCTATTTTCTGCATATAGAAGATGCTTCCTATTTTGAATTTAATCCACCTTGATCCACAAAGACCAATTATAGAACTTAACATAAGAGGTAGCCCAGTTATGAAAATGAGTAGGCAAGGCAAATAGCTTTAAACATATAGGAAAAGAACTTAGCATGCTGGCACAAAATGATCAGAGAACTGTTATCATATCACTGAATAACATATGAATGAATGTGATAACATGAAAAGGATACTCACAAGTTCAGCAGAAATATAGGAATGGGCACCTTAATTTTAATTTTATAAGATTAAATAAGGACATTCATACATTGTGGATGCCAGAATTTATCCATCTGTCTCATTTAATGAATCTTTTAACCCCTTACATGAATGGTTTGATCATAAAATTATAAAAAGAAAATTTTATTGCTGACTATCAAATTGACAAACATATGGAACTTGTGGAGAGGGTGCTAATGAAGCTAATTAAAAAAGTCAGCTAGGGTTTGAAGAATTTATACATAGCAAACTTGACACGCCTCCCCTCTTTTAAACAAGCCACACTTTGTTTCAAGGATCACCTAGAGTTATTCTTGGTATGAAATACGCTTGTTGTCTGGATGCAGCAGGAGTAGGTAGGCAATTCTTGGGCCATCAAAACCATTTTATCGGTGATACTTGGGTTGTCCAACAATGTTAGAAGAGGCTGCCATTAGATACAAATTGAGACAAAGAAGAATACTAATAAAAGCGACTTGATGTTTGATATGTTTTGCAAGCTAATGCTGATGCTCTGTTGGAAATTGGGGTGGGCAGAAACAAGGAAAGCAGACAAAGCTGTGTTAATGCAAAAACGCTTGAATAACAAAAGACTAATGGTAATGGTATGATGCAGAGAAGACAGATTTGAATTGCATATTAATAAAAAAGAAAGTAGTGGCTATACTGCGAAAAGAATAGGTAAAGCATGACTGTTTTCAAACATCACCATTTATCATAGTTAAAAATTACATAGTTAAAACATCATCATGTTTCATACTAATAATCTTATGGAGGCTCAGGCAATTTTACTGGCTGTGGAGCGTGGCAGTCAGTTGGGGTGGCGCAGGATTATATGTGAATTTGATTCCCAGGTTGTGGTGAACTTGCTGAACAGGCGGAGGTTAGATGATGTTAGTTGGCACCTGGCTTTGATTATTGAACAAATTCTCAATCTTTGTGTTTCTCTTGAGTTTGTTACTTTCACTCATATTCCTAGGAAGTGGAATGGTGTTGCTGATTGTTTGGCTAAATGGGCTTATGATCATATTCATGATTGGAATTTGGTTGATCGGGGTCAATTACCCCCAGATTTGTCTCAACAGTTGGACCATTTGGTGGAGCTTGATAAGGCTATGTAATGACTTTGCTCTGTAATTTTCTCTTATTTTAATAAATTTTTACCCCTCTTTTATGTTAAAAAGTGTAGTTAACAGCATGTCTGTTTTCAAATAAAGCAACTAACCATTGTTCAAAGCATAAATATATTTCTTCCAAAGCAACAACGGAGATAAAGACAAGTAGAAATTTGTTGGATTTGAATAACAGTTGGGTGGATCTATTTTTTAAAACATTTGTTATAAAATTGTTTAATCAAAGTGGGTATCTGTCAAACGTCAAGGCTGCACATAAAACTGCATTAGACTAAACCAGAGAATATGTCTTGCTACAAATTACGATATTTATGATTGTAATGTGCAGGCTCAATGACAGAAACAGTAAAAGGAGTATAAAGGAAAAAAATAAATATAAAATGACGAACATGCTTACCAAACATACATGTGATGCTCGAGGCTAAAAGACGGATGCTACCACACTTTTTTCTACTGTCTGTACAACAATCTCATATTGGTATTAAACCTTTTTTTTTCTTTCGGAAAAAGTTTTTGTTGATGTTTTATGCAGATTGAAGTGAGTAGGGATAAAATGCTGAGGTTGTATATTAGTCTTATTGTGATAGGAAACAACTTGCTCATGGTGAGAAAACCTTTTCATATTTACTATCTTTGAACTGTAAAAAGCATGAAGACATGTTAGCTTTTACACTGAAATTTATCTTAGCCATAAAAGGCCTACCAATTTTTACTTTGAAAATTTTTAAGGGAAAGACAGATTGATGTTCGTCAAAACCCAAATTCACAATGATTCTAGAAAAATACTTCAAATTGGTGATATGCGAAAACCCCAAAAAATCTAGCAACTACCCAACTCACGAAAAGATTGTAGACTTTGCATGACGGTGTATGGGTGCTTCAAAAATGTGTTCATTGTGTTTTCCAACACTTGCACACATGCATCTCTAGGTTGTGTTGTAGAATACTCTATGATCCAACCTTTGTTACCAATACAGTGCTTTAAACCTTCTAGCTGGTGAGCCGTCATGGCAAGGGTTCACAAGTTGCCTAGCACAGTGTTTACAACAGCCTCGAGGATTTCATCAGCAAAAGGAATGGGGTCCTCAGGAGTCTTGTCAAATAATTTATTCACTGTGTTCCAGCCCAATAAACAGTCACATGAAATGCTCGAACCCAATGTGTTCCATTCTATTTCATTCTACTGTATTTATGGAGCCTTTTCTCCATTTTTTTCAATAAACCTAGGCAATTTCTACAAAATTGGGAAATTCTATGGAAGGTCAGATCCCCATTGATAAGACCATTTCCTATAGACATCAAGTGGTCAAAAAATAAATAATGAAAAGAAAGGGATAGTAAAAGAGGACGAGGAGAAGGCATATATTTATTAAAGGAGACAAATATCCTTAAAGAGAAGAGGGGGGCATAATAAGGTATGGTACCCCTCTCTTGGAAGAGAAAAACGAGGACATTTTTCCATTAAATCATTATGACTCCCTTGTTGGTGCAGATATGTGGGGGTGCATTAATCTGGAGGAAGACATGAGCAGAGGGAGAGGAGAAGAAAGGTGGGAGAGGAGTAGAAGAAGTTAAAGGGTGTGAGGATAGGAAGGCAATAGAGAGAGAGCATGTAGAAAGTGCAGAGGATGAACTCATAGAGGAGGAGGAGGGTATAGACCAGCTGGAGGTTGCGTAGTAGAGGAGAAAATGAAGTATAGAGAGAGTCAGGTAGCAATGGCACGTAGAAAGGGGTTTGTTGAAAAGGCTGTAGAAACCTTCAGGAAAATGCAATGGACTGGCAAAGAGCTGGTTTTCACAAGCTTTGACATCATCATCCCTGCCTGCAACATGATGGGAAGCTACAAATATTTTGGGTATAGTTTGGAGAGGCACAAATGGACTTGTTGAGGAGGCTTTAGAAACTTTCAAGCAAAGGCAACTTTTCGACTGTGGACAGCCACCAAGGCATAAAGGTTGGAGGAATTATGGATGCACTTATTGAAATGAAATGTGAAGAGGGATAGAGGCGACATATCAGATTTCAGCACCTACACCAGACATTCTTTACCATTGTCTTGAGCTAAGTACATCTCTCCTCCACATTACCTTCCTAAAATAGTGTTTACTCCTGAAGCATCCACTTCCACAGTGGGAAAATAATTGCTAGTACCGTTCTTGAGACTTTTGTTAAATAGTTCATGTGTCATACACTTGCCTTCCTTTTCCTTGAGAAAAATTTGTAATATAGTTCACATTTTGGTGGATAGCTATTCATTTTATATTGCCAGAAAACTGTTGGCGTCAAAACTAACACCTCTGGAGTGCAGGTTTGTACGGACAGCTATGCACACTGCGTAATGAGTGCTCTTCAAATTAGGAGGGGAAGCTCCCTCGTAGTGCTGGAATGCATGGAAAAGAAAAGTAATCTAAGTCCTATCTTTTTGTTCTCAGCTGGAAGAGGCACAAGGTTAAGAAAACCAAGAACGTTGCAGCTAAGGATTTTCTGGTTTCGCAGATCATTAACTACAACTAAGCTATCTACTTTAAATCTATCCAATTTCCTCAAGAAAACAGAGCATGAGGAAATGGAGCAAGGTTTGACTATCAGACGATAAACGTGTATAGATTCTCAACTTGAAGGCAAGGTGGCGCATCTATCACGACAAGTCTGATCACGATAATCAGCTGGTCGATAAACTGGATACGGATTCTCTACTTGAAGGCAAGGTGGCGCATCTATTATCTCAATCCGAATTAGTTTATTGTCCACGACAACACACGATAACCAAGTACAGATTCTCTACTTGAAGGCAAGGTGGCGCGACTATATCTCAATCTGAACAAGTTTATTAGGCACAAAACAGATTTATCTAAACTATGGGAAGAATTTACCATGACAATCGCATGAAACCCTATGTGGCATAACAATTGATCATAATAGTAAAGACTCACAAAACAAATTTATCATTACAATCGCATGAAACCCTATGTGGCATAACAATTGATCATAATGGTAAAGATGCACAAAACAGAAAGAATTCACCATTATAATTGCATGAAACCCTATGTGGCATAACAATTCATCATAATAGTAAAAACACATGAACAGATACAAAAAGAGCAATATTGAGGGCAAGGTAGGCACAGCATATATTTCTCTCGTGCAAAAGTTATTTACAAATGAGCAAAAGCTCTTATTTATAGACATCGAAAGGTGTAGGGAACCCTAAAATCACCTTGTGTTAACTACAGTCTTGCAATGCATGCAATATTTATTGCTAAGCCCTAATAAAGGAAACTATACAGTTAACTGGAAAACTACCATCGTTAACCGAAACATCTAATCTAAAAATGGACAATTGTGCAAGCATGCGCGTCCTTATTGAAAGCGAGTTAACTGGAAGACTATCATCAGTTAACGAAAACCCTAAATGAAACTCCAAGTGTGTAAAGCTAATCTCAGAATAGATATGCATGTGATGAGACAACGAGTTAACTTGAGAAGGTAACACCAAGTTTAACTCTTGTGTGTAATGTCTATCCTGAGAGGTGGGAACTGAAGTCTACTGATTGTGATCTCGAACAATCAATCCCTCAACGAGATTGTTAACTGCATCAGCATCTGAAGGTTGTCACAATTCACTACTTGTCAGCAACTTGAGCAATCTTGGCAATCTTTGCACACTCAAACTAGCATTTCACTGACTTATAACTTTGGTGGCTCTGTAACTGAAGTGATGGCCACTATCTCTTCTGCAGCTTGATGCTTTTGACGCTTTAGCATGACGAAACTGTGAGGTTTGACTGCGCACACTCTAGTTGTGAGAAATGCAAATGAACTTGCTGCACATGCGAAACTCCAACGGTATCAACCCTCTAAACCGACTTTAGAAGACAATCGGCCATACGAGGCATGCAACCATGTGAACTTGAGTAACTACACCTGTCAACCCTTCGAATACGCTTGATACAAATCGGTCTCAGCTTCTGATGAAGTCATGAATTAAGACCGATTTGGTCTTGAATTCAATCTGTGTGTACTGTACTCTGAAAAACTCACCTGTTGACTGTGAACTTGACTATGTTCTGACAAGATTTCTGGAAAGCTAAAAATAGCCTGCTGAGGCTAAAAATAGCCTATCGAAGGGTTATTTTTGGCAAAAATCTGAGATATGGGTTTTGTCCAGAAAAAGATTCTAAGACAACCCAGAATGTTAGATTTGCGAAAATCTAACTTCTACTCGACTATGCAAAGACTTTTCAGTTGAGAAAATGAGAAACTCAAAAACGAATGTTCTGAAGTTAAAAATTCCTGAAAAATCAAACGCATGATTTTAATTCGAGGAAGCTATATGAAAATGATCCAGATGTTGAGACTTGTCAATTTCGCCAATTTCAGGAACATGCGAACTAGAATCTGAGAGAAATCTGAGATTCAAGGATGAAAAAGACGTTTTTGAATGTTCTTCTGTGAAAATCGCCACTGATTTCTTCAAATTGCTGATAATTATGAACTTTGATTTGCAAAAAGATATGTTAGATAAAATCGCCTTTGGAAATTGATGAGGAATTCGCCTTTGCTTTGGAAGAATTCGCCCTTGCTTGAAAACCACGAACTTTCTTGAAATTTGCGCCTTTGTCTCTTAAGAAAATTGCGAATTTGCCTTTGAAGAAAACACGAATTACTTTGAAGTTTGAGAATTCGCCTTTTGCAAACTGAAGGATTGCAAATTTGTCTTAAGAAATGCGCCTTTGAGAATTGATAAAATTCGATTTCCTTTGAAGATATGAATTTCTCTTAAGAAAAATGAATTTCTCTTTAGCCTTATGATACAAAAATGAAGAAAGCGCCATAAGAAGAAATTCGTATCAACTGGTGAACTGCAAGAATTTAAAACCCTGACTGAAATAGAAGCCTTCCAATTGGTCGCCCTTCAGTTGAACTGACACCGACTCGGAGTTCAAAAATAAATAATAAAATATTCATCATCATGCAATTTGAGAACTTAGCATAAAGAGGGCGCCAATCTTAAGAAAATCGCCATTTAATGCTAAAATGCAATAATAAATATTAAATATTATCAAACTTCAGTTGACAATTTGGATGAAGCTTTGAGATTCACCGGCGAACTTCACTGATTCCAAAAAGTCATTGTTTGAGTTCATAGGCGTCCATTTGCTCAAGATATTCCACTTTTTATTAACTTCCTATTTTGTAGCTGACGACAAAGTCACGACTGGCCAACTTCAACACTGATTTCTGAGTGACCGGGAGATGCTGGGACTGAGCTGGAGAATTCATCGGAAAGCCTACTGAACAAGGAAGAAATGTCTGCTGGGAGACACTACTGCAAAATCCATCATTTAATACCCTAAAAAATTAGGCCCCCTGATTAAATTCATTTATAGGTTCCAGACTTAAACCATTTTCCTAAACTGCTATCTGACACTTCAAACGGCTGCTAACGGCGAACGGTAAACCTTGCTGACAAGAAATGAAGCTCACTGCGTGCCTGGAGACATTCAGCATCCAACGGATATACGCACGACATCTGAAAGCTGTGTTAAGGGCCTCAAAAGTAAAAGCGCCCCTGGCTCTTAGTTGCACTAATGTCATTTTGACGAAAGTTGAACTTTCACCCAAGTACCCTACTTTGTCCTCTGATATTTGGAGCTGGGATAACCCGATTCGAACATTATCTGTTTTAACGGACAACCAGAAGGGCCCACAAGAGAAGTCTCTGGAGGTGACGAAGCAAGAAAACTGCTTCTAAGACCTCAAAAACTCCAGTGCGTATTTTATTTAAAATATCCACCCCAGACTTAGCCATTTTCCGAATGTCCTCACTCTTCAGCATTTCGCCAAAGACCTCGCACGTACGAGCGTTTGCCAAATCCCGAAGGCTGACGGCTAGGCTCGTTGAATAGATAAAGTAATTATGCTCAAAAGCCGTGAAGACTTCGGACACGAACGACCTCATCTGACAGGCCTAAAGGCTAGGAGCCTCTGGACTGTAGAAATACACTGCAAATTTTATGTTGGTCCGCCCGTGAAATTATGTGCTTGGTAAAACCTCGGCCACGATCACCTGGAATGTCGGATCGACAAGCAGGATGATGCATTGCGAAGCTAGGTTAGAGTGGTACTGATGTCAGGAAGACTTCGTTTGCAAATTTTTCCATCTTAAGGGTCCTTTAAACCAGCACCCCTGAGCTATAGTTGCACTGAAAACACAACGAAGATGCTCTGAGGTGTGAAAACTCCATTATAAGCCCATCTTCAGACGACTGCTGCTGGAGTTCTGCGACTTGAATGACTGCGTTTGATAGTTTGTCGGAAGAGCAGACTAGTTGTGAATAGATTGACTGTATTTGCTATCAGAAATACCAAAATTTGCCCCCTCTTTATGATGGGTGCCCTCAAGCTAGAGTTGCTCTTTCGCTTGAAAAAGACAAATTTCTCATATCTGGAACTTTGAGAATTTCAACTTCTGTCGCTGTTTGCCGGAACTGCAGGTCTCAGAAAGCTTTGTTGGATAGCTCATCGGATAGCCAGACCAATTTTGAAGAGATTGACTGTATGCATGAGCATTTTCAACAAAAACTTGACCTTCAAAAAGAAGGGCGCCCCTGGGTTATAGTTGTGCTTTCTTGCTTTTCCTCTGAGAAATCTTCATATTTTAACCTCTGAAAACTCCATTTTGACCATTGAAATCATCATCTTGATTACTGAAATGACCGTGTGCAACGTGAAATGCTGTCGTGAGACGCTCCTCCATCGTGAAAAGCTCCATTCTGAGTCTCTGCTTCAGGTTCTGATCAATAAAACTGACTTTGACTGACAAAATATTGACAAAAACTCCATGCTTGATATTGCCCAAAAACTGTATTTTACATCATCTAGCAAGTTTTAGACTATTTTATGCAAAATGCCTTGATGAAGCAAAAAATTTGGTTTGGGTACAACACATGCCTAGGAAGTTGTTGCAGTTGGAAGAGGGGTTAAAATATGTCTCTATGCACAAAATTAGGGTAACCTATATTCAAACTATGAAATCCTAGACAAGACGTGAAATGTTGACAAATGGCTGATGTAATGTGGATTTAGTAAATTCCTTGGTAGATTGGAACGAGGGCATGGATTCCCATTAAAACATACTTGAAACATATTTTTGTTAAATGTAATTGTGAACGCCATCGTGTATCAGCCTAGCCTTATCAAAACTTATGCACACAATTTAATAAAGAATTTAGGCATGACGTCTCTTTAATATATTCAAAAGGTTAAACATTTTCTTATAGCTTTTGAAGCATGAATTTGGAATTGTCTAATGACGTAATTAAAAATGATAAAATAAATGTGATTTAAGCTTATTTGCGAAAGACGGGATAATTATAATTTAAATATTACTTTTAATAATCTTAAATGAAATTAACATTCTTTATAAGTAATTAAGAATCAAACCCAGGGGTAACCAATATTAGTATGGTACTCAAGAACTTGAAAAGTCAATATTATGAGAAGTTCATAAACCAAGAATTTGCTATAATCAAGGGTTAAATTATTTGAATATCCAAGTGATTGGAATTTCGAGTAGACATTAAGTTCATTATTTTTTTATGTTGAGACTTTAACAAAACCAAGGTGGCAAGATTCTTAGATCAAATCTTTAGTTACGAGATAATCTTCTAATATGAACCAAGGATAAGATCTAATAAATACGAGTCTTGGCTCGAGGTTGTATAATATTGTGAGTAATGGTGATTCCATTTAATGGCACTACAAACACGACTTACTAAACATGTTCTTAATACTGAAATCAACACTTTTGATAATCCGTTGTTATTATGGGAAATGCTTTATATGCCTACATGATGTTTATCAACCTTTTAAATGTGTGAAACTTGATATTGGAAATATCATGTGGATGAAAGAAGGATATTAGATTCATTGTGAATTGTAATATGGTCACATACTATAGATGGAAGGTAACTATCGTTCAATTTGATTATGTTATTGAAATTAAGCTAGCAAATAAACCTATGAGATCATGCTATCCAACATCTCTTGAGACCTTACTGTTGACCATCACGGTCATATTAAGTATAAATAAATTACCCAATCAATGAACTAGACTATTATAAGAATATGGGTTGCTCCATAGGGTAAAGGAAAACTAGAGGATCAAGAGCATTATTAGTAATATTATTAGTGGGTTGTCTTCAGGTATTGGTCTAATGGATATAGTGTTCCCAAGTTAAGTAATTAGGATTCATGCATTGATTATAACTTAAAACAAACTTCTAAATACCATTGCTTGTCCTTCGAAGGTATCTATTGACTCCTTGATTATAAGGGCATGATTATTGAACTTATTAAATAAGTTTCAAATGGAAATGATTCCCTATGGGTTGTGTGAACAATGGTAATTTGGTATTAGGTAATAAGCCTAATCGGGCTAGGTCAATGAGATAAAAATATAAGAGAGATGGGATGTTCAACAAGATTATAAATAAACATGGAGTATGATCCAAGAACTCAATATACCTAAAGGGAAGTGAAACCTTGGGTTGTGGGAACTTGTGCATAGGTATCCTTGAGAGGCTTTGTAAGTAGAACTATGTGTGACTTTGACCTATTTGGAAGCAGGAACGTAGGTGGTCCTTGGGCGAAGGATGCCCCTGTGACCTCAAGTTTGTAGGGGGAGGGCTTGGGGTTGGGGGACAACTCCAAGGGTTGGGGTTGTTCCTAGATGGTTATATCTTTCCTCCTTCATAAGCTTCAGTTTGAGGTTGAAAAGGGTATTGAATAGGTATGGAATGAGTTAAGGAAAGATAATAACTTGTATTTAAAGCATGATGCGTTTTGAATAGTAAATGAATAAAGTAAGCGATGTAACTACTCATAGTTGGTAATTGAATATATGTATAAGTTGGATAAAGTCCATCTGTGTTGGTTCCATGTGACTTTCATGTGTTGTGAAACCGATTCCATATTTAGAGGTCTCCATGTATAGCCTTGTGTATGTATTGATTATGATGTAATTTATGTTATGTATGACCCACCCAAGAGTGAACCTTCGAGATAGAGTAGGGACAGTTAGTCATTGGACTGTGCCAATGATTGATGTCTGGGCTACTGCTAGGGATTAGTTAGCATTCACTTGGTTCACGGAGGTGAAGGTAGCAGACTACCCTGGTTATGATTAAAATACAGTAATAGTTGCATGGGTAGGGACCCATCCGTGCGGGTAACGGTAATTTGGGGCTAATCGTTGTATCGAGGTGGTTCATTGGCTGTCACTGAGGGCACAAAAGTGACCAAGGCCAGTGTTACCCAGGATTGTGAAGAAGATAGCTGACAATACCACTAAGGTCACAAGGTGGTATATGTCGGGAGCTACTTCTTTCTGGGAGGACAAATTTGTCGTCGGTGGCCTATAGGTGATTGAAGTTGGAATCCATCGGGTTTGGTAGGTTTATTACTTGGAGAAACCTTTGGGATGGTGGATGGACCCATGGTGTAGTATGGGATGCATCGAATCCCCTTCTCGGTTTTTAGACTATATACCTAGCCTTGTGGGGTTGAGGATGGACCCACGGTGTAGTATAGGATGCACCGTATCCTCTTCCCATTGTCCATGGTGTAGAAGACCAAGAGAAAGGATAGGACCCATGGTGTAGTATAGGATGCACCGAATCCTCTTCCCATTGTCCATGGTGTAGAAGACCAAGAGAAAGGATAGGACCCACGGTGTAGTGCGCAATGTACTCATATTCTTTCTATCTGGGATGCATTATGGACACGTGTTAGCCTTTGAGATGTGTTAGTCAGCCATTGTTATTATGCTATGTAATGTATGATGGAGCTCATCATTATGTATTTGTGATGAATGATGGAGCTCATCACTATGTATGTGATGTATGTTGGAGCTCATCACTTTGTAATTGTGAAGTATGCTAGAGCTTGTCACTATATATGTGATGTATGTTGGAGCTTGTTACTGTGTAATTGTAATGTATGTTGGAGCTAGCCACTAATGTTTTCGTGATATGCATATGAGCCAGACACTATTATACTTGTGATGCACTTATGAGCTAATCACCGTTGGACTTGTGATCTGTGTATGATCTAGTCATTGTTGCACTTGGAATCTGTGTATTATCTAGCCTTTGTTGCACTTGTGATCTGTGAATGATCCAGTTGCGGTTGCATTTGGGATCTGTGTATGATCCAACCTTTGTTACACTTGTGATCTGTATATGATCTAGTTGCGGTTGCACTTGGGATCTGTGTATGATCTAGACATTGTGGCACTTGTGATCTGTGTATGATCCAGTCATTGTTATACTTGTACTATGTATGAGCTAATCAGCTTGTGTATATGGGCGTATGCTCATGACAACCATTGTGTATAATCTTTGAGATTATGGTATGGATGATCTCTTGTGAATATTGTGAATGTTTTTACACTAACACTTGGTAATGATTGGTATGGACTCAACACTTGATGGCAAGTTATTATCATTATATTATAATTGCCTATGTTAATAGCTTACATGTACTAAACTAATAGTTATGGGTTAAGGTGAGATAATAGATCTCATACAAGAGGAGAGATTGAACTCCCCCTATCGTTGTGGGGCGAACTATGAAGCCTCTAATTTCCCATGAGGGGATACGTAGGCAAGGTCATCATGAACCCTCGAGGCTTAGTTTGTAGGTCTAGGAGAGACCTTGTCCTTGGGACCTTACCATAGGTTGAGTGTAAGCATATAAGTAGTGGTGTTGATTTTTGTTGTCACCATGGTGAATGTAGAGCTATTGAAATTAACACTTCTATTTTACATGGAATATGTTTGGTTGGTTAAGTTGGTAATTGTGCATTGTTTAAAAAAAAAAAAATTGTTGGCTTGAGGGGTGGATTTTACATGGAAATTCTTCTCTTGAGGACCTTGCGGCGTTGGTTTCCTCCGGCGTGTTGTTGTGTAACGCCTCAAATTGTGCATTCAAGCTCTTGAAGGAAATCTTGAGAGACTTCTCTAGAGTATTAAAACAGGGAAAATCTGACGCCTATAATGTATTTGATGAATAAGAAAAACGGTGAACAAGGAAAAATCCCGGTGAAACAGCGAAAATATCATTTGTCTGAAAGACTAACTTTGTTATTGTACTCATTGATTAGAGGGATATGTACAGAGGTGGCTTTTATGCAGCCTGTTGTACAAGTTTTAGGCTGGCAGCAGATAGAACCGTACTCAAACATAAATATGACAATAAATGAGAGCGGCCTAAAAATGAATGGACAAGAACAAATCAATTGTCTTGAATCCCCTTTCAAATATGTTGAGCCGTCGATTTTGTAATTTACCTCGCTCTTCTTCACATAGGTAACGCCTTCAGCATAAAATATATGAGGGGTACTTCATATAAGTAATATTTTATAAAGTAAAACCAACCATACATGTTTTGAATGCATAATTAAGGATAAATTTATCTACTTATGTTGTATGCTGATATATCATATAAGGAGAGAAACCTGCATCCCCTGCCATCTTCAAATGTGTTATCTAATTAAAAATCAGAAATATAATCTATCAAAATGGATAGTACCTCTACACATGAATTGAAAGCTATGATCTGCTATACAACATTTAGAACCAACTACTTAACATATTGTACATATAAAACTTAATAAATTAGGTACAAGAAAAGGAACAAAACTGAAAATTTCAGCCAATCAAGCATTTGTTTTGTCAGTTTTGATAAAGAATATTCCAGGTCAAGTCTTCCTAACAAAATTCAACCTCTACAGTAGACTGATTATAAAACAAATGTGGTCCCAAAGTGAAGTCCAGTGGCAACAAAGGAGCCCCTTCTTCTATGGCTAATAACATATAAACCTTGTAGAATCTTGCACATTAAAGCCTCTGAAGTTAGGTCTCCACTCCATCTTTGTTTCCTGTGTTGTTTCATTTCGTTTCTTGAAACACAGACAGAGTGACATGGACTATGAACTTACAAATATAAAATGTAACAGTTTCTAAGTGGCAGGTCCACAGGAATTTTATTTCAGGAAATGTCTTATCATGAGACATTGTCCCCACTATAACTAAGTACATTTTGATTTATTAACTAACTTTAACTCACTGCTAACTCGTGCATTGGTAATGACTGGTTCTCTTTTCTATCCTCCAATCCAAAATCTATTCTAAAATGGATGTACCCATGGAAAATTGTCTCCACAGTACTGATTCATGATAATTTACACAAAATGCCTATATCTTTCCATCTTAGATTAGAAACATCTTGGAGGCTATATCCTATTACCTAATTTATGTCCAATTTTATTGTCTAACATTATGAGTAATACTGGCCACATCGAATTTTCACCTATATTCCACTTGACATATGTACTGGAAAGGCTCCAAATCTTTTTTCCCCACTTCTTCGCCTCCAATATTTTTGGTGGTAATGTTGTGGAAAAATCTACATAAATAACTTCCTATGTTGATCTTGCCTGAATGTCACAACTTGTCATATCAAAAATTCTTCTGTAATATCCCTTAAAGTTCATCCTTTGTAGTGCATATACTATATTCTCTCTTTCCAATCTTACAGGTTTCTTGTAACCAACTTCAGGCTGGATGTAATAACCACAAAAATTTCATCCAACCCTGCATTCTCTTCCTTGCATGCTTCCTTTCAAGCAAAGTCCAGCAAATAGAGTATGCACTTGATTACATATCATCTTTAACTTTTGCTGAGCCATACCGTAATTCATCCAAATTCATGTCAACATGAATTCTTAAGTACCAATTGATTACGTTTGGTAGAAATTGTCCCACAATCTACCAACTTGCACATTTGTTTATGAATTTTATTGTTTTGAGAGTAGGGAGATAGTGAGTACTATGAAAGCATGTACTGAAATACCCAGAAGAACTGCTGAAATTTTGTCAAAATGAGGGGTCAAAATAAGTCAATGGAGTTAGTTATGGGAAACCACGTGAAGACTTCTTGCAATAACACACATGACAGGACGCTTTCAACAGTGGAACATATACATACAATATTTGCAGAATTGCAGGTAAAATTTTAAAAGTGGACGATGGCAGCGAAATCGGACAGTCAGCAAGTGTTCAATCGTTTTGCATGCATATCCAACACTGCAAACTGTCGATCCCAAAATCAGCTTAGCTTGTTCAAATAGGATACGCCTTCAGGGTAAATAAAAATTATGGCAATACACCATGAAAATTATATTGTGCAATTGCATAGCACTGATCCTACTAATAACATTGTACCACATGTGGTCTTTAACATGAATGAGTGCATTGAATTTCAGAAACTGAGCAAATAAGATGGACAAATGTTCTTTGAAATGTAAGGGAGGACCACTGAATGCTTCGGACATGAGTTTTACACCCCTTATAAAGTTTCGTGATACTTTTTTTTATCACTTTATACCATAAACTAGTAAAGTATTATTTTTTAGCTATGTTATTTGTGTATAGTCTATGAGGATTTAAATCTTGCCAAATCCTCGCAGTTACTTAAATGCCTGATGAATGTTTAAAAAATGGATTTTGATTGTGCTAATTTTAATATCTTTGATTCTCATGATGACTGAAGATTATCTTAAATGCCATCTCTTAAGCATGGCAAAATTATTTTAAATATATCCTCAGCATAGAAAATTTGTAAAACCATTCTCTGAAATCTCAAATATCAAACCCCCAAATGATGTGATTACTAAATCTGAAATATAAAACCTACTTCCTCCACAGGTCTGGTGTGAAATTAACTCAGGTGGTGATAGTGGGGGCTAGCCACCGGCTCAAGCAGAGCAAGGCGGATTATGTCAAAATCACTTGAAAGGGATTGAATTGGCCTATAGTATAACCAGTAAATAACCTAGTGAAAACAAATGCTATTTGGCAGGGATTGGTTTTAGCCAGGGAAAATAATCATGCAAATAGGCTCACAGATTTTGGGCTCTAATCTCAATTAGAGTTGTTCCATGGAAGAATGACACTTAATCAAGGTGGGTGGTCGAGGAGAAAGGTAAGCTCTCATCTACTGCATACAAGGTAGATTAAAGCTACAGTTATTCTTTTTTTTTTTGAACTGACGTCTAGATTTTTTTAGTAAAAAGTTCATTTAGTAGAACTATATTTATAGATTGGTGATTCAAGCCCTCCAAAGAGTTTTTGAATAAAGATGAAAGATGAGAAAGTAAATCTTTGTTAGAAGAATTTTGATTAAATATAATAGTACCTTATCAAACTATGAGTTAGGAAAAAGAGATGTTATCATTGCCAAGCACTGGTAATTTCGTTTGTAAATATTAATCAAACAATGCCAATGCTTGATACTGTGAATTCTAGACAAAATTCCCTTAGCAGTTTGATAATAGCCTTTTGTTTTGTTGTTACCACCGGATTAATGACCTCTGTTTGGCTTACAGCTACTATTCTGATGTCATCGTTGTTTTCAAACTCTAGACTGCCAGGTTAGTTGTGTGGTTATGCATAGGCTTAAAACAGTCTTGATACACAGTTTCATGTTCTTTCAGGTTTGAAAACATGCATTTTAGTTTTCATGATGGAAGCTGGGTATATAGGCAGTGTTCCATTTTATAGGCCTCAGTTTCATTTATTACTTGTGCATGCTTCTTGTGTGGTGTAATACAAAAAATCCACTTTAGATAGTTTTTCCAAAATGAAGAATCTGAAATAAATTGCTAAGAAATCGGAGATCAGAGATCACTTGCTTGTAGATTATAAGCACCAAAGTTGGTTATGCCAAATAAATACCCGTTTCAGAATAGTCACAAAAAATACACCAAACTATGATAGCAATAATAATAAGAAATTACAAGGCTGCCAGACCATAGCTGTCTAGAATTCAAAATACTTTAAGTCATCTATTAAATTGGCAAGATCTATAGAACCATGAATGGTGATCGCTAATCTCATTACATCCACATGAACCTATTTCATGCACTTGTGACATTGGCCCGTCTCTTAATCTCCTCATTGTCCTTTTATCAAAAACACATCCTAGTCACTGTTAAGACATATATCCATATAATCATAAGGAACCCCGCTAGAAGCCCTGGGCTTGGCTACATGCAACCCTCACTTTTAACAAACCTAAAATCCAATTTATGCCCCCTTCATTCTTTTATATCATCCAGCCTTGAATCTGCTTTTCATGCCCTATCGGCCTCCATAATGCTAATCCTATTCCCAGCTTGCTTATGTAATAACCTTCCCCGATTACTAGAGATTTTTTTGACATTACCATCTCTTTAAACAGAAGAGGGGAGGGAACTAAAACTATCTTATAACAACCATACAATTGGAATAGGCCTAATTTGCACAGTAAACCAACAAGATGAGAAATCAATAAAAACAAGTATATTCCCAATGTATCTAGTTTGAACAACGCGAATTTAGATCTCCTTATGATGTATAAACTTTGTAACATATAATGTTACACCAGATAAGCATTCATGATTATTTTCATTAGTTCAAAGATAAATGCCATTAATAAGAGAAATCCTTTTTTTTTTATATTAATGATAGAGCAGAAAACTTAATACACTGTTTTCATCAGCCTCATATCTGAGACTAAATAACCAACTTTTAGCACTATAGTGACAACTAAAACATTAATATTTTAGGACAGATTATATTGTTTTACATAAGGCTAATCTGTGGATAAGTACTAAAAGGTTGATAATCCAGAAATTAAAACTGTGAGACTTAATGTACTGCTGGGAGATCAACTTCCAGCCCATCTTTCAACTGATATTTCTTCATTGGATCGGGCAGCTACCATAGCAGATTTTTGGCCCTCATTTACATGAAGCCTGGTGATGTGCTGCTCCTTCCTTGCCCTTTTTTCAATCACTTTGTTGTAGCTATCCAGTAGCTCAGCCATACCTCTGAGCAATGGTATACTTTTGTCTTGGTTCTTGATGACTGTTCCATCTTCAAAAAAATTTAGAAATTTATGCTTCGAACTCTCCATAGTTAATGTCACCTGCACAGGAACATTGTGGAAGATGAGTTTTAGTAAGGGACCTCTTTACACCCTGCATTTTTTCCTCATTCCTTCTAATCCATATTTGCCAAAGAATCTCATTTGTAAGAATTAGCCAAAACAGATTACAGTTTCTATCCAATCCTTCTATATTCCCAAACAATATCTTAATCCATTTTATGTTACCTTTCCATCCATTTAATTTGTAGCAGAACAAATTCCAAACTTCTTTTGCTAGTTATAGAGAAATCTTACCTTTGGTTCTAATTATTGATGGTTTGGCTAGTGTGCAATATGATACCAACCACATGGATAGAGTCCTTATCCACCCCCATCCAAGTGGATTCTGTGGCCTGCCAATAGATGTTATTGATTCCAATCAAGAGGAGTACCGAATAACCATTGATCCAAAAGAATAATTCTTCTCTCTATTATTTTGGAATAAACCTATACAAAATAGGAAATGATAAGGTTTTCCCATGGGGATTAGCCCAATCTCTTAGTTGCCAATTTTACTATAGGAAAACCCCTTTTCTTGTAGTTCCTAGGACTACTTAGTGATAGAAAATGGCATCCCTCCCTTGGATGCCACTGGTAGAAACCATCCAAAACTCACAATTAGCTCTTGGCATCTATCACATGCATGCTATTGGCTCTTTGGCTTGTATTGCATTGGTGAAAGCTAGCTAACTCTAGGGTATGGCAAATACATTCTACAAGTAGAGCATGTTTCCCGATTGCCATCACATTTGAGCATCAATAAGCTAATCTTGAGGTGGGACATAGGATTTACCAATTTGGTAATCAGTTTGAAAGGAGAGGAACAATCTATGTTTCAGGGGGTATACAACCCTCTACCTATGCCCTTGCAAAATCCTTTCCTCCAATCATCTTGTGATGCCATAGAAGTTAGCTCTTGTACCAGGTTTGGCTCTATAACTAGGAAAATAAGCTCTCAACAAAAAATGTCTAAACTAAGGTCTTAGGACTTGCATCATTTACGACCATCCTATAAATTCCATCCTATGGATTGGTTTGACAAGAGGGAAATGCTAGTCTTTACATCCCTAGGGAACACCCTTTAGATTCATACTTAGCTTGTGGAAAGTATACATTGCATGCATGGGAAGGAGTGGGTAAAATTATTGTAACTTGCAATTAGACCTTGGTAAAGTACAACTTGCTATTTTGCTTCTTTAGGCATTAATAGATAAAGCAAAACATGTTATTTCGATTCTCTAGGCATTAATAGGTAAAGCACAACTTGCTAAGGGTCAGTATTATGCCTTATTCAACATTGGGTTATCTTATTGGTGCTACCAAGGCATGATTGAAAATAAGTGATGACTTCAAATTGAATAAGTACATGGGTTACTAAAGTCATGCACAAGGATTTAGACAATCTTTGCAAACTCACTCTATGGGTAAAATAATCATTTAAATATCATTGTATGTACTCGATACCATGTTTGAATCTTTTGTTTAGGCAAAGTGTTATTGTCAAGGTCTCAACACTGGGTTGGCATCATATGATCTTTTTCTCTCTTTGCAAAACAACGAAATTCAATTCACCTTGCACTTTGGTACCTATAGTCAACAATATTCCTCACACAATTCCATCAATCATAGATTAGTTTGAGTTAGTCTAAAACATAATCAATGAATTAAATTTAACATATATAGACAAGTAATAGTCATATTTATTAATAGTACTCTTTAACGATTCAATAACACCCATGCACACACACAAATTTAGTAACATATTATGATTATAGGTTCTCACCCCTAGTCCAAATTACAGCATGACTAAGTGTTCTTAGGAAAAAAGAAAAGGGGTTCTTAGGAGGATGTGACAACTTAATCTTCTTTCCAAGATGTTCCCAAGTGAAAAGTAGAGTAGGGAAAAATCCCCCTCAAAGGTAGGGTAAGATCTTTTCTCACATAACATTTAAGAGCATAGTCTAGAGTTTTAAATGTTTTGCTAATATATTCCCTAAAAGCCCAAAAATAGAATCCTCAAGCACATCCCTTTTCTCTAGTAATGTTAGATAAAGCCCATACCCTCTTTTAACATATACCAAATAAGAACCCCTTTGAAGAATCCTCTAAACTCCATCTTAGGTCCCAATCATACCATTTTTATAGTGCAAGGTAAAATTGTGAGGACCTTTATAGGTTTTCATCTTCACAACTATTGAATGTGTGGCATAAATCTTGTACTTAATTGTTTGATGCCTTTAAAAGAAGAATAATTTCACTAAAAGAAGAGCATTTGAGAGTACTATTTCTATTGATCCATGTGATGCCCTTGGGGACATTTAATAAAATTATAGGAATATAGATTCACAAATGAATTGAAATCCAATAGTATAAAAAATCAATCTATTTATGTTCTCATAAGAAAATATATCAAAACCAATTCAATATTTGCTAGAGAAATTAAATAGCAAAACAAATTCTAAATCCAAACCTTTATTTTTGAAGGCACATCTATTTCTACTTTGAGCAACACCTTCCCCTTTGCCTATTGTGCACTAAAGCTTGATACTACTTGCGAGAATCAAACCCTAGCTTGTGAGAGTAGCCTAAAATTGCTAGTAGTTTGGTGCCCTTGGTAGAAAGTTGGAAAACCACCCAAACACAACTATTTACTAGAATAAGCAAATGACACATGGGAAGAAAGTAGGAAAAAAGGTTGATAGCTTCCAAATATTTGATCAATTATCAATTGTGGATGTGTCTAGCTACGATCAATTTGATTGTCATGCATCCTTATTGTTAATTAACAGTTGTAGATCTCAAAATTTGGTTCACCCCTTCTCATAGAGGGGGATGCCTTTGTCATAAATATTAAAATATGTATTAAAGTACCCATAAATTGCAAAAAAAAAGAATTGAAAACACATTTGATGCTTGATGTTATGATAGTGATAAGATATTTGATAATTTAATGTTATATCATATATGTCAAATCATTACAAAGTGGAAAGTACAATCAAAATTCTACATCTTACTTTTCATCAAAATTGTAGACACCTAAAATCGCCCACACTTGACCACACTCGATTTTATCCAATCTAATTGTTAATTAAAAGACCAATTATTTAAATAACCTCCCCAATCATCTCCCTAAATTCCAATCATTTATAATTTTAATTCATCCTTTACCCCCTTTCCTCTACAATTTAACCTTGATTAAATAAATTCACATTTATCTAATTCCTTTTATATTTCTATCCTCAAAAAAAAAAAAATTGTTATTTATCTTAAAATTTCCCCTTTATTAATAAGTTGACTAAAACCAATTAGTTAATTAATTAATCCACACACAATCCATATAGAATAGTGTGTGCTTGTTTGGATTCACCTGTGTGAGATTTGTTTGCATCAACATTTCAGATCACACTTTGTGATTCATATACTTTTATATTTTCTCTATTCTCTATTTATTATCTCCCCCCTTCTCTCACTATATACATATATATAGTCATTTCTCTTTTTCTTATACATGCTCTATTAACATATTTCCTCTTTACATTCACCCCGCCCCCGCTGCCCACTCACCCCTCTCTCTATATATATTTATATTTATATTTTCTATCTCTTTTTTTTCATATTTATTGTCTCTTCATTCATTTCCTTAAAGTTTATATATTTCATTTATAAACAAGTGACGCAAGCGTCGAGTTCCTACCGAGAGGTAAAAGCCATGTAGCTATGAGTTAGGAAAAGTTTTTAGACAGCAAATATAAATGTATTTAAAATTTGTAGGATGCATGCGAAACGTGGTCCATAGGGACATGTGAAATGGGAACACGTGTGGACGGATGTAAGGGAATTTTTTTTTTATGGGTATCATGTATACGTGGAGTTTTTTATAGATATGCCAATGAAAACTTGTTTTTTTGTGTGTGTATGTATACATTTGTGAGATGGAAGATTCTTTAAGATCTTAATTAGGAAGCAAGAATGCATTATTAATTTGTAATAATTATTGAATGCAAACAATCGGAAACATTTGTAATGCATGAGACATATACGCATAGATGTGTCCACGTGCGCACAATGCACGGAAGAGTGAGATGCATGGTTGGCATGTGAAAGAGTCTTAATGCAGGAGGAAATGTAGCTCGCATTAATAGTAATAAATGAAAGAGAATAGGAGAAATAAACTATTTATGACTAGTGCAATTTTTCTATTTTAATTTTTTTTTAGAAAACGTTTTGGTTGAAAAATTCATGAGTAATTTTAAATGGAACAAAGTTTTGATGCAGAGATATTTCTAAAGCATCAAATATCATTTGCAACTATGTAAAAAAAAAAAACATGTGTGCGGGCAAAAAAGGAAAATGCATTCTTTACATGCCCCATTTTAATATGCATGGTGAAACAAAGTTTACCATATTTCTTTTCTTTGCTTGTATGTCTATTTGTAAATAAAATTATGTTTAGTGTATTGTTGTAGAACACATGCTATGTTAATTAATACAATTGAGTTATTTTAGTTTATCATATTACAATATGCAAGTGCTAATAGAAACAGTAGTGTTAGGTGAAAGATTGATAGGGGTAGGTCATTTGAGTATAAAGTTTTGTAAGATTAATGAATGTTTTTTTTTGATGTAGTATGAAGATTAGTATTATATAAAGCTATTGATTTTATTATAAATAAGATTTAAATCCTATCTATGCAATATGATAAGATATTTTTGTGTATAGAACAGTGTAATTATGTTACAGTAAATTGTTAGATGAATGACTAGAAAGCTATTGATTTTATTATAAATAAGATTTGAATATTGTTTATGTAATATGAATTAAAATTTGTGTTTATATAATTAACAATAAGTAATTTGCAAGAATATAATAAAGAACCTTACTACCTAATATTAAATTTGTGTATATATAACATAAAATGTAATAGTTTAACTTATGAAAATGTAATAAGTGAAATAAATATTACGATAAATTCTTAGATGGAACTGTACAAAGGTATTGATTATATTATAAATTAGATTTGAATGTTGTTAATGAATTGCGAATGAATTTTTATTTTAGTGTATATATTCTAAACAAAAAAATAATTTGAAAAGATATAAAGAATTTAATTAGGTAAGATAAAATGTAGGTACATTAAAATAATCAACATGTTTGTAGCACTTTGCATCTAAACATTAAATTATTATAATAATCTATAGTAAAATATTCTTATAATGTTTGTAACAATGCTTGAAGCATTAAGTATACATGAAGGCATGTAGACATTTAGGAATGTGCAGAGAATGCACAGGAGAGTGAAAAGCATTGTTGGCACCTGAGATAGCCTGAAAGCGTGATGAGACTGAAATTGCATTTGCAGTATTAAATGAAAGAAAACAAGATAAATAAACTAGTTAGTATGAATGCATATATGAAAGGAAAGCATTAAAATATGGATCCATGTAAAGACATATGCATGTACGGATGTGTACATGTGGCCATTTAACTTGGTATGTTAAGAAGAATCTATATATGCCTGCGTCCATAAAGTTAGAAATGTTAGAAACAAGTTGCAATGTAAACAAGAACTAGAAAAAACATTACTGACTGAAACAAAGCAGCAATACATTAGTGTTTGTGGAACAAGTTTATAAAGTATATCTAATAATGCATTTGGATGCATGGATACATGTAAATATTTGTGAAATCTGAATATACATTATAGCCTTGGAGGAATTGTCATATGTGCTTTTAGGAATCTGTAAGAAACAAGATTTAGAAAAGACGTTTTGAAAAGAACTCTTTGCATTTGACAAATATAAAAAGAACATTAATGATTGAAACAAAAGAATGATACATTATTGTTTTTTGACCAAGTGTATTAAGAATATCCAACAATGCATTTGAATGCATGGATATATGTAAATATTTATGAAAGTTGATTATACATTTTAGCCTCCAAGAAACTGTGTTATGTGCTTTTAGTTATCTGCAATAAACAGAATATAGGAAAAAACGTTTTCAAAGGAAGTCCTGATTACAATTCTATGTTGTAATAGTTATTTTCAAAGCCCTCAGTGTTTAATTGCATAACCTTGGTTTTTTTTTTCAATTTTTCCTTTGGTATGGTGTGAATTTTGTTCTAATGGATGAAGGTATATTTGAGGTATAGATAGATAAAGATATGTAAGGGTGGTAAAGAAGTATGAGTGATGTAAGTGCAACAAAGAGAAGGAATTGAGAGAATCATGTAATGCAAGTAAGGTATATGAATGCCTTATGGAAAGTATTAGATATGGGAAGGAACGATATGTGAAATTGGATGTGAGAATGAATGGAATGTAAATTATATGAATATGTCATCTTCGAGTTATACGCTTAAAATTAAATGCAAGATATAAAAATTTGAATGAGTGAGCTGGATTGAGAAAAAAAAGGAATGCAAAACATTGGTGTGATGCAAGAGAAGCATATAAATGTATTTTGAAATGTATTTGATTTGAGAAGAAATGATGTGCACGGGTGGAAATGGAAATGAGTGGATTCGATAGGGTATGAAGTGAACTTTTGTTCCAAGAAAGGGTGGAAGAATTTCTATTTTGTTATTCGTTATGCTTTTTAAAATCATCATAGGGCTGAGTGTCTCAATACAAATACAAAAGAAAGAGTGGTGTCTTATTTCTCACTCTCCTTTGGACTAAACAAAGTTCGAAGATCCTTGAGCTTCCTAGAAATGTGACAAGAGATGAATAGATATAAAAATATAATGATATTTAAGGATGCAAGAGTGAAAAGAGAAACACCAATAAACATTAGTACCCTTACATGGGTGCATGTCTACATTTACAGTAACAAATTTCCCTTTTGACCATATCGAGGAAGCAAAAAATGTATTATTATTTTGTTTGAAGTATTGAATGCAAATAATCTTAAACATTTGTAACAATGCTTGAGGTATATGAATGCCTTATGGAAAGTATTAGATATGGGAAGGAACGATATGTGAAATTGGATGTGAGAATGAATGGAACGTAAATTATATGAATTTGTCATCTTCGAGTTATACGCTTAAAATTAAATGCAAGATATAAAAATTTGAATGAGTGAGCTGGGTTGAGAAAAAAAAAGGAATGCAAGACATTGGTGTGATGCAAGAGAAGCATATAAATGTATTTGATTTGAGAAGAAATGATGTGCATGGGTGGAAATGGAAATGAGTGGATTCGAGAGGGTATGAAGTGAACTTTTGTTCGAAGAAAGGGTGGAAGAATGTCTATTTTGTTATTGGTTATGCTTTTTAAAATCATCATAGGGTTGAGTGTCTCAATACAAATACAAAAGAAAGACTGGTGTCTCATTTCTCACTCTCCTTTGGAGTAAACAAAGTTCCAAGATCCTTGAGCTTCCTTGAATGTGACAAGAGATGAATAGATATAAAAAATATAATGATATTTAAGGATGCAAGAGTGAAAAGAGAAACACCAATAAACATTAGAACCTTTACATGGGTGCATGTCTACATTTACAGTAACAAATTTCCTTTTTGACCTTATCGAGGAAGAAAAAAATGTATTATTATTTTGTTTGAAGTATTGAATGCAAATAATCTTAAACATTTGTAACAATGGCTTGAGGTATGCATGTATACATGTACCCATGTGCACACAATGCAAAGAGTGAAAAGAATACATGACATGTGAATGAGAAATTTGAATGGAAAACAGTAAAATGAAGTAGAAATACAAATATGTGAAAGCATAGTGATGCTCAAGTACCATTTGCAGTAGCAAGCGAAAGGAAAACAAGGAAAAAAAATTATATACCAGCAAAGCATATATCGAAGGAATGCATAAATATATAATTTGGTACACAAAGAACTATCTATAAATGCATGTGTGCATAAAGCGAGAAATTCCAGGGAGAATTTGCATTTCAAACATATACAATATTGTTTTTTGAACAATTGTATAAAGGATACCTAATGATGCATATGAATGCATGGAAACATGTAAATATTTGTTATATCTCTTTAGACATGATAGGCTTGAAGAAACTGTTATACACGCTTTTAGGGATCTGTAATAAACAAGGTTTAGAAAAGACATTATGAAAATAACTCTTGAATACAACTATATGTTATGAGTGTCATTTTTGAAGCCCTCAGTGTTTATTTGCATAACCTTGAAATTTTCTTCATCTTTTTTCTTTGTTTGGTATGGTGTGGATTTTGTTGTGATGGATGAAGGTATATTTGAGGTGTAGATAGATAAAGATATGTGAATGTTAAAAAGAAGAATGAGTTATGCGAGTGGAAAAAAGGGAGTGAATTGAGAAAAGGGTGAGATGCAAATAAGGTGTATGAATAAGTTATGAAAAGTATTTGACATGGGAGGCAAGGATATGGGATGGTGGATATGAGAATGAATGCGAATGTAAATGGTATGAATTTATCGTTTGGAAGTTATATGCTTACAATTAAATGCAAGAAATGAAAATTTCAAATGAGAGCTGCATTTAGTGAAAAAAGGAACACAACACATTGGTATGAGGCAACATAAGCAAATAACTGGATTTTGAAATGTATTTGATATGAGAAGAAAGGACATGCAAGGGTGGAAATGGAGATAGATGGAATCAATAGGGTATGAAGTGATTATTTCTTGCAGCAAGGGGTGGAAGAATGTCTAGTTTGGTATTGGTCACGCTTTTAAAAATCATCATAGGGCTGAGTCCGTCAATATAAACACAGAAAAAAGACCCATGTTGCATTTCTCACTCTCCTTCATACTAAACAAGGTATGGAGATCCTTGAGCTTCCTCGAAATGCAATAATAGAAAAGTGGATATAAAAATATAATGATATTTATGGATAGAAGAGTGAAACAAAGGAAAAAGTGGAAGTTCTTATGCATATAGTATGGAAAAAATAAATATGGAAGAACATAAAATAGAGAACATGTAAATGGTGATGGAGTGGAGAACATTAAATACATGGAGAGAGAAATACGTAGAGCTAATCACAGATATATGCATGGATGCATCAACAGACACATGTATACATGGATGTATGCATATTTGGATATAAGTACAAATGCATATGGTACATGGAAAGATGTATCCATATAAATATGCAAATATGGATGGAGGCATATATGCATATATGCATGTATGGACAATATGCATAAATGTATGGCAACATATAACTTTTAATTTTGTTATATTGGAAACCTAGCACTATTTTGATAAATCAAATTTGGAAAATTAGCATTTAGCTATTTCTATTTATCTGAATAGCTTTATAAATTATTGTTGTTATTGAAAATCAGTGAAAAGCAATCGCATAGATTGATTAAATAAATTCAGGCAAAGGCATAGTTTATAAAACTGGCGAGTAGAGATACGTAATCCTTGAATGCAAATTAAATGCATTGAAATATTAGGAAAATGCGATTGCATATATGCATAAATCAATGTATACATGCACCCATAGATACAATCATACATATATAGACAGATGCATGTAGAGATGGCAAGATATGCATAAATCGTTATATGCATGGCTACATCTATGGATACATAGATACATAATGAAATGGAGAAAAAGACACATTTATATATGCATTTACTTTGGGAGTTTGATTGTGAATCCATATGCATATTTTGATTAAAACTAGTGGCTGAAGGTACATAGTTCAATCAGACAAAATTAATGCATTGAATGGCATCTGACCAAAGGGGAGACTGTTTGTATTGCTAAGCAGTCTTTGAATATATAACAATTAAAAGAGATAAGCAAGTATAAGTATCCTTGGGGACATTCCACATTTTGACCTTTCAATCAAAGTCAATTAACAAAGTAGCAGTGAGACCTACAGAAACTTCAACGAATATGCCGATAGAAAGCCATATTTTGAACAATGGCCAAACAATCTGTTGAAATTGCTCTAGAAACTTTGAAGCAAATGCATTTTTGCTTATGTTTATTTTCATTGTACATTTTAAATGAAAGTCGGGTTTTGCATTGTTACAATGTATTTGTATACTTTGGTTATAAAATCATAGTTTAGATCATTTTAAGTGTTATCCATTCGAATCTTTTGTTGAAATACGAAGGATTCATCTGAGTCTTGGAGGCAATGCACAACTGTCCTATAGAGAGAGCTTTGGAACCAATGAGCTGTCATATATACATGGGTGCAAGAGTCCATAGATGCATATATACATGTATCCATGCAAGTTATTGACAAATGCATATATACATGGATGTGTGTATGCAATTCATAGGCGCATATATACATAAATCAAGGTATACATGTACCCATAGATACAACCATACATATGTAGACAGATGCATAAAGAAATAACAAGATGTATGCACAAATCGATATATGCATGATTGCACCTATGGATACATAGATACATTATGAAATGAAGAAAAAGACACATTTATATATGCATTTATTTTGAGAGTTTGATTCTGAATCCATATGCATACTTCGATTAAAACCAGTGGCTGAAAGTACACAAATCATTGATACAAAATTAATGCATTGAATTGCATCTGACTAAAGGGGAGGTTGTTTGGATTGCTAATTAGTCTTTGAATATATAACAATTAAAAGAGATAAATAAGTATAATTATCCTTGGGAACATTTGACATTTTGAGTTTTCAATGAGAATGAATTAACAAAGTAGCAGTTAGACCTAAAGAAGGTTCAAGGACTATGCTGATAGAAAACTATATTTTGGACAATGGCTTGACAATCTGTTGAAATTGCTTTTAAAACTTTGAAGCAAATGCATTTTTCGTTCTGTTTATTTTCATTGTACATGTTAAATGGAAGTTGGGTTTCGGATTGCTGCAATGCATTTGGATACTTTGACTATTAAATCATAGTTTAGATCATTTTTAGTGTTATCCAATTGAATCTTCTCTTGAAATACCAAGGATTCATCTGAGTCTTGGAGGCAATGCACAACTGTGCTATAAAGAGAGCTTTGGAAGGAATGAGCAAGTGTGCCACAATTTTTTTTTGCTCACATTGCTAATCTCACTATGTGCTTTAAACCTCTAAAGTAAAAGAAAACTGAGGAAAGAAAGTATTTATTGCCTCAAGTAACTGGTTTCTGGTTCTGGATACTGTAATTATTGTACTCATAGGCACACAGGCAAAGTATGGAACCATATAGAAAGCAAGTGAACTCTTTAATAATCCCATGAAACATAGTCTTTGTATGCATCCATGTATAGAGGTTTGCATGTGTATATGTGTACATGTAATTATGTATATATGTTAGATAGTATGTATTTGTGCATAGGTGCGTAAGGATGGTATGTATCTCTAGAATTTAGATTGCATAGGTAACATGTAGTTCATAGTCATCTAGTTAGAGTAATATGATGACTTTGTGCATATTGGTATTTAATTATGGAAGTTGATGTTTCCAAAGTTGTTTTTTTTTTAATTTGGAAAGTAGTATTTAGCTGTTTTCTTGATTGTGTTTCAAAGTGAATGCATTAAACAAAATGTGGATCTATCATGTAATATAGATCTATGTGACTAGACATGCATTTTGACTACTTTGAGTGTTTGATTTTTTGTTATCCTGCAGATCTGTGGTCACAGGAGATGATGTTGTTGTAGAGTGAAGACCTGGAATCAAGGTACTTGATACATGTATCCATAGATACATGGATGTGGACATCTATCATGGTATCCATAGATGCGTAGATACATGTATCTATGGATAGATGTATTCATAGATACATTGAGACATATATGGATAGATGCCTGTATACATTTGCACATAGAAAGACATACATAAATGCGTGGATGCATGAACTGGTAGAAGAATACATAGAAACATAGTTGCATGGATAGATAGATGCATAGCTGGATACATAAATGCTTAAATATACATGTATGGAAATATCCATGGATTGCATATGAAGTTGCATAGATACATATATCCATGGCTACATGTGCACATAGATACATGTATTGCAGTACACATGGATACATGTAGAAGTGTATCTGCGAGCAAGATGCATGGTTGCATGTGAGGCTCGTAAAGTTTGTATTTTTTTTATTACTGCAAAGCGGTCTCATATAGAGAGGTTTGGAACGAAAATTATGTCAACATGTGTGGTAATGAGAGTTTTTTCCTTGAACCTTGTTATATATTCAAAGAGTAACTAGCAATGCAAACAGTGTTTCCTTTAGCCAGATGCCATTCAATGCATTGAGCTTGCATCAGTGGAATATACACCTTCAACCACTAGTTAGAATCAAAGTATGCATATGGATTCAGAATCAAAAGCTCTTTCCTGTGAACATTTTTTTAATTTGCTTACGCATTTGCCCCGAATGCTTTTAACCGGTAGCATTGGCCAATCACATTTTCCCATTGAGCATAATACTTTTTTTTTTTGTACAGTTTGCATTTGGAGAGCTATTTTATATATTGGAAAACTAGCATTTATCTATTTTTCTATTCGTCCAAGTAGCTCTATAAATCATTTTCGTTTTAAAATTTCGGGAAAATGCGAACGCATAAATTGATTAAATAAATTTAAGCAAAGGCATAGTTTAAAAGTTGGTGGCTAGAGGTACATAATCCATGAATGCAGATTAAATGCATTAAAATATCAGGAAAATGTAAGCGCAATGCATGAATGCAAATTAAATGCATTAAATGACATCTGGCTAGAGGTGAATGCGTTGGAGTGGCTTGGTGAACATGCATGGACAGGGTACTTTGGTCATTTAATATAGAGTTAAGCCACTTGTATGCATCTTTATTACTTTGTGTGTGTTGTTTTTGTGTTCGTAAGCTTGTGTTGTCAAAACCTAGATTATGCAATTGCTTTGAGCTTTTTTGCTATGATGAAAGCATATAGGATAAAGGAATTTTGTGACCTGTTATAGTTAATGTGCTCATAGGCACATATGCAAAATATGGAAACATATAGAAGGGAAGCGAATTGTTCAAAAAAACTTGTCAAAGAAATGTGGTCCCATGGAATGCAACAAGTGTTCACAATGGACACTTTGGTTTTTGCATGTTAAGTTTGTTAGATAATGCAATTTGGCATGAACAATGTTGTAGCCATCACATGAACAATAAAACTATTCAACACTGAACTCTATGCTTGTAACAATTATTGGAAAAGCTGTAAATGCCATAGATGAAATAATATGAATAAAATTCTAGTTTCTGGTATTCTTGAAATGCAATGAAAAAGTTGCTATAACGGCATAAGAGAAGGTTGTGTAACATACTGCCATTCCTGTATCTAATTTCTTTGAACACGAATGCTTTACACACTTGATTGCAATAGTAACATGTCTACTAAAATGGGACAATAGGGATCATAAAACAATAGTTTTTAGTGTGAGTATATATGTATCCTGATACACATAAGCTTATCTGGCATTCATGAAAAACAACTGCTATGTACAATGAAACAGTTAATTAGTGTTACTATATGCGTTATCCATATAACATTATAAACTGGTACAAGGCTAGAGTGATAGATTCATAAATACATGGATGCATGTATACGCATAGATGAATACATGGACACATGAATATGTGCATATGTGCATATGGACATAGAAGCATATATACATGTCAATACGCATATATGCAGCGAAAGCAACACATGTATTTGTGTATACAGGAGTGTACTCTATACATTAGGATGCATGATGGAAAAGTGACTATAAAGTACAATGCATAAAAGCAGAGGCGAGACTTGGTTGCAGTAAGAGCATAAAAAAATGAAAAAAGCCAAAGGAAAATAACCATTTATTGTCTCAAGTAACTTGTTAATGGGTGTAGAGTGTACAACCATAGCAACTTCTAATTGGTGACCATAAATTCTTGAAAGCTTAAGAATCAGAAAGCAAATATTGGAAAAGCTAGGAAGGACAGAATGCAAAAGGGAACATTTAAGCTATATAGTTTGAATGACATTATGCATAGAAGGATAATAATTATTGAACATATATGCCAGATGTACATAGAGAACCATTGTCTTCATAGGTGCAAAAACAAAATTAGAGTTTCAGATGTCCATATTGTAGAAGACTTTAACATAGTAACCTATAGAAGTGTCTAAATGTATAATAGCAATAAGGTATTTTAAAACCAAAGATGTCTTTAACATGTGAGAACCAGTGAAATGTCTTGGAGCATGGAAAGGTGAAAAAGTAAAAGTCTGAACAATATAAATCCATGGTCCTCTATTCCTAGTTTCCTGTAAAGCCAACAAAATGTTATGTATTAGAAACATAGTTTGTATGGATAGTGATTTGAGGTACTGGTTCAAAAGAAAAAAAGTTTACATATGAATGACTTTATTACCTTCTGGCAGTGTTTCCTGTCTATTTTTCAATGCAAATGGCGTCGACAATGACATTGTTTTGGTCAAGGCTAAAATGTCCTTCAACACTGAAGTCCCGTAGGATGAATATCACTGTTGACTTGTCCTTAATATAGTCTTCATAGCTGAGCCTTTGCAGTGTGGGCAATAGACGGTGCATGGTGGCCTGGTCAATTGAAGACTGAATTGTTTGATTGTCATAAGTTGTTATGGTGGTTTTAAGTTGTAAACAGAATGTATAATTGACTTGCTGGTTGCACTATTTGCAGTGAGCAGTTTTTTCTTGGAGTGTGCCATAAGCAGCAAATTTGAATTTGCATTTTGGGAAACATGCATGAAATGGATTGGAAAATGCATTTGCTGCTTTTACAGTACCAGAAACCTATAGAATATGGTTCAAAATTGTTAGAGGAGACAAAAATACAAGTTTGGATGCA